>SNQJ01S0002950.1:31308-44715 GCA_010110895.2 Picea sitchensis | reverse complement strand
TGGTCTGTACTAGACCATACATTTCACATGTAGTGGGAGTTTTGAGAAGGTATATTCCAAAATAAGGGAAGGAGCATTGGACAACTATAAAGAGGGTTTCTAGGTATTTGTGTGGAACTAAAATTTATGGAATTTGCTACAAGGAAGACCTAAAGAAGACAAAGTGTTGCACATACATGGATTTGTTGATGCGAATTTGGTTGGAGATGTAGATCATGAAATATATACAAGTGGTTATGTGTTTAAACTATTTGGAGGAGCAATCTCTTTGATGATCAAGATACAATTTGTAGTTTTTTTCTCAACTACAGAAGCGAAATATGTAAAAGCCACTCATGCAAGTAAGGAAGATGCATGGTTACAAATATTATGTTCATGTATTGGGTTTGTAAAACAAGATGTAAGGTTATATTGTGATATTCCGAGTGAATTATTTATGGCAAAGAACTCAACTTATCATTCTAATAGAAATCATATTTATTGGGAAGTTGGTTTGGACAGTTGGTTGTCATTAATGACAACTCTTGGAGCGTTCAAGATACCCCAGAGTTGTGATAGAAATTGATGGTAAGTTTGGTTTCATTGATGTCAACAAGAGTTGTTGATGGCAAAAGGTGTGATGGGTCCATTTGAAGAAGTCTACAAGAATCCCCAGATGTGTGGATATGGAACTCGAGTTGATCGAGGAATAAGGACATAAATGACATTGTAAATGAAGGTAATACATTCATAAATGAATATTACTCATCATTCCATTTTCAGCGATAGGTGGCATGCCACGTGGTTCTTCACGGTTGAGGACTTATGGCCTTATGAAGTTGGAAGCCCCAGAGAATGGTTATGAATTCCCTAAAAAGTTACAAGTCTTAGTCAAACGGTAAAGTGGTTGTAAAATGAAATCCCTAAAGCGAGGAAATAAGTTAGCTTGAAAAAGTATAAATACACCACAATAAGTCCTTCATAAGGACACACACAAGTTCAATGATTATATATCTTTCAAGTGATGTTTTTGGTAAATATTTCATAACATATATGACGTAGCGAAGTATGAAAAGTTTAAGAAAGTGAAGGAAACTAAAGGGGAAAGTATGAAGTGATGAAAATAGCTTTTTGAGGTTGTCCATGGGTCACAGTGGAGAAAGTAGTAGACATCTTGTGGGTCATAGTGGAGTAAGTAGAAGACATTCGCGAGTCACAGTGGAGCAAGTAGCAGATGCTTTTGAAAAATCTTGAAGAAGGTGCCATCTTGTTGATTCTGAAGTTGAGGAAGGTTATTGGTCTGAGATGATATGCACCAGGTCCTCTTCATGAATAAAGGTATGTTTTACATGTGTTTTTTTTAGGCTTGTTTCATGGATGGTATGGCACGTGCTTAAGACATGTCTTGGAACCCTTGTGGTACATAGTACATGGTTTCATATGGTTGATGTGATATTGATACATGCTTGACACATATTCTTGGTACTTGGTACATGGATGTTATGGCTCATCGTTAGAGGCACATATTTGTATTGGCATATGTATGTGGCACATTCCTTGGTACTTTTTTGAGGCACTTCATTGTTGATATCTTATGCTACATGGTGTATGACATGATTGGGACATATCATGAGTGATATGGTATATGCTTTAGGCACATCTCATGGTACATGGTTTATGAAGGTTGGTACATGCTTGATGCACATGGTTTGAGGCATAGCTTGGATGAATATCTTGGTGATGTCGATATAGCATGAGTTACATGGTTGATGGACATAGTATGGTACATGTTGATGTACATGGTATGGTACAGGTTGGTGTACATGATATGGTATAGGTTCTGGTTGATGGTTGATGTACATGGTTTGGTGATGGTTTTGGTATCCATGTGAGTGAATGTGGTTATATTTAGTTGATGATGGTATATCAGTGACGATGACAATGACAATGATAGGTTGGATGATTGGTTGATAATTAGTCACAGGCTAATGTGTCACTGACAGTGACAGGTTGGTTTATGTGACACTGACAGTGACAGGTTGGTTGATGTGACAAGTGGTAGTCTCAAGTTGATGTGAAAATGAAAGTAAACGGTTTGTTTATGTGACAATGGTATTCACATGTTGATGTGATAGGTTGACAGTGACATGTTGATATTGACAAGTTGACAGTGGAAGTGATTGTGGTAGTGACGGTTTGGTCTACACTTATATTTCAGGGAAACATGACGGGGTAAGGAAAGGGGGTTGTACCCTCCTTCCGGTTGGTATTGGAGAACACATGGATTTGGATATTCCTTCAGGTTGGAGCTTGAAAATTAGGGGTTTGTAGCCTCCTTCTGGTTGGAGCTAGAGAATTCAAGGAGTTGTAGCTTCCTTCAGGTTGGAGCTAGAGAATTCAAGGAGTTGTAGCTTCCTTCAGGTTGGAGCTTGTAAATAGGGGGTTGTATCCTCATTCCAATTTCATCTAGAGAATTGGGAATATGGTGCTTCCAATGAATGTATTCTTGCAATATATAAGAAATCATTCCTAGATTTTCTCCCATTTGGGTTTCCACGTAAATTACGGTGTACTATGTATTTTATGTGAAGTGATGTTGCTTATATTTATATTCTCATGATATATTGAATGCAATTATAGATAATACATTGATGATATATTGTTGATAAAGTTGGATTATATATATTATTGTTAAAAGTGGTTAAAAGTTCTCATATTGATCCCCCCCCCCGCCCCCTCTTAGTATTCCAACAATTGGTATTAGAGTAGGTTCCTTCAGGAAACAATTTAACCAATGGAAGGTAGATAATGGAGAGGAACAATATGTATATAAATGGAATACAAAAGTTTAATGGTCAAAATGGTAAGAGTTATGAGATGTGGAGTATTGGGATGAAAACATTTTTACAGGCACAGGGGTATGATGTTTGGAAATTAGTTGTTACATGATACACCACTACAAAGAAACTGAAGACTAAAACCAAGAAGGAATTGAAAATGAACAACACAATAGCAGTGGATTTCGTCTAGGAAGGATTACTAGATCTGGTAAGAGAGAAAGTTGGAAAATCTTCATCAGCTAAAGGACTATGGGATAAGCTACATAATATCTACTTTTAAGAGTCTCTCGTCACAAAGCCAAAGAATTCTAAAGAAGATGCAAGAATAGAAAAATAAGAAAGATTTTCTTCATGTCATATAGATTTAGAAGAAGAAGAATGTGAAGAAGGCATAGTATATATTGAAGAAGAATTAATCAGTTCTTTAGACGAACTGACAAAAGAAAGGAAGAAAAACAAGTCTGTTGAGGAACAATTAGTCAACAATAGTTCTCAAGAAAGTTATGAAGAAGTCCAATGGATGATTACAAACCTAAAGGTACAAGTAAAAGAACCAGGAGGATTGAAGAAACATACAAAACTCAGATGGAAGAGAAGCAGTAATTGGAAGCCAAAATTGTAGCACAAATAAAGGAAGAAAAGAAGAGAGAGAAGATTTTGACAGATCATCTCAAGGAAATATCCAAGGATTTAAACCATCTTGAAGCATAATTCAATCAACAAGAAAAAAGACTTGAAGAAGAAATCATCTCCTTGAATATCCAACTTGAAGAAGAAAAGAGAACAAAAGAAGACATGGAGATTTAGATGATGAAGAAAGAAGAAGAGGTTGAGAATATTGAATAAGAAGTTGTCACATAGAGAGTTAAAATCATCAAGCTCAACAAGAACATTGAAGAGAGAGAAACATCCACCTCATCAGTAAAGAAATTTTAAGAGATGCACTCCAGGTCGTGAGAAAGGAAGAATGAAGAAAAGGGTAATAGTTATGAAAAAGTACTCAAAGAAAAGAATCATGGTCAACAAGAATCAAAGAAAAATGAGTATAATAGAGATACATCTTCAAGAATAACTTCCACATTCAAGCAACAAAGAAGCTTCAATCAGGATGAAGGAATCAACAGAAGAGAAGATTATGATCATCCAAGGCAAGAATTCAAAAGGACTACACCACAAAGAATATCATTCACTCCAAGGTATGTAAATTTGTTTTACGATCATTTTTTTATTTGTACTAACTTTGGACATAAGGCTTTAGATTGCAAAGCATATGGAAGAAATGTTCAAACAAGAAATGCCTATGTGGGTCCCCACAACATTGAATGTTACAAATGCCACAATTATGGTCACATAGCTCATAATTGTAGAAGCATGATAAATCCCACCATGAAATAAAACAACAATGTCAGATACATGAAGGTTTGGATAAGAAAACAAATACAAGAAGAGCAGGTGAATAAAGAACAAATCTCGGAAATTGTAGGATTTGTAGTAGAAATCGCAGGAAATCGCAGGTGAATAAAGAACAGGCCCAAGAGATTGTACTCTCAAGAATTGTAGTGCAAGATTATAATGAATCCATGGGAAAAAAGGAATAAGTCGAAGTTCATAGAGATGATGCTTCTATAGGTGAAGAGGAATATTACTCTACATTAGGGAGGATTCCTCCATTATTCTAAGCCATCCGACTTGGATATTTCCAATAAATATGAATGTTGAACAATGGGAGTCTATGTAGTAGCTATTATAGATCAAAGAACCATCCTTCAAGTAGTCTGAAGTGTTTGCAGAGACATGTTCAGAGAAGTTAGATATCAGAAGTAAAAAATGACATATTGATCGATTGAGAATGAGTGTTCCCATGCAGATATCAGAGGAATATCATTGAAACACTTTCCAGGAAGGGATATATTCATTACAAGCTCAAGGATGTATTTCATATCAGCGGAAATATTTGATTCAGTTTGAGAAGCAAGAATATTTGATGACCAGTTACAAAAAAGAATCCTTCATAATAGTACAGTGACTAATGGGTCAACATTGTGGACAACTGAGTAGTATATTTATGGAAAACTTATGAAATATGGACAAATATGGATTTATGATATCATTGGTAGGTCTAGACAGATATATGATAGAGCATATTTTCAATTTGAATTGGTTGAATTAGTGGACAAGTGGAATCAGTTGGTCACAAGAAGAAAGGTAGTGAAAGGCATAGAAGAACAGGGAAAGAAAAACCTTCAACAGATGCTATATTTTAAGTGGGACATTGTTGAATAATATGGTCATTGATGTATAAATATTTGAAGTAAAATAAATTTGAACTATTTCTATATATGTAAGAGAATTACAAGAGGAAGCACCAATGGAAAAAAAGAATTGGAAGAGAGGAAAGGAAGAGTATGCAGGAAGCCCCATATTGTTCTACATATTGCAGAGAAGTCAATGGGAGAGAAATTGTCAGAGAAAGAAACTAGGAAAGAAATATTAGAAGCATGCAGACAGGGGGAGACATACCGATAGGGGGAGTTATCATTTTTCCTATGATGTCAAAGGGAGAGAAAGAGAGAGGTCGGAAGAGAAAGATTCAAGAACATTAGGTAAGAGAAGGATTGTTCAGAGAAGGTATACCTTCACAGGGAATAAATCTTTGTTATTGATATCAAAGAGAAGAGGAACTTGGAAAGAAACATGAGGAGAGAAACATGTGAAGAAAAATAATAGAAGCATAAAGATAAGGGGAGCAACCCCAATGAGATATACCCTTTGTCATTGATGTAAAAGGGGGAGAGAAACATCAAGACAAACATTGATGAGGAGCGATGGTCACAAGGGGGGCATGAGTATTGGAGTATGATTGTTTCCATCAATGTTGGTGTTGTCATCAACGCAAAAAGGGGGATATTGTTGGACAAATGGTTTGGACAATTGGTTTTCATTGATTTCAACCCTTGGAGCATTTGAGATACCCCATAGTTGTAATCAATATTGATGGTAAGTTAGTTGTCATTGATGTCAAGAAGAATTGTTGATGTCAACAGGTGTGATGGGTGAATTTGAATAAGTCTACAAGAAGATCCATAGGTGTGGTTATGGAACCCGAAGTTGATAGAGGAATAAGGACATGAACGACGGTGTAAATGCAGGTAATACGTTCATAGATGGATGATAATTGTCATGTTGTTTCCGGTGATAGGTGGCACACCACGTTTTTCCTCACGGTTGAGGAGTTATGGCCTTGTGAAGTTGGAATCCCAAAAGAATGGTCATGAATCCCCTAAATGGTTACTAGTCTTAGTCAAAGGGTAAAGTGGTTGTAACAAGAAATCCCTAAAGTAAGGAAAGAAGTTAGCTTGAAAAAGTATAAATACACCCAGGGATGATTTTAAGGATGAAAAAATATTTTAAAATGTAGAAACCTTGGCGAATATTACTAATCCTTCATATGCCAACTATAAATGTCTGGCGATATTTTTGTAAAAGTTTTCAAATTTCTAAGGATTTTATATAGTTTGTAAAAAAATTTGGCGATTTTTAAGTTAAAATAATTTTATCCTATACAATTTGGGCGAATCATTTTTAGAATAGTGAATTGTTTTTTTGGGAAAAAACATGGAAAATTAGCCCAAGAGCGAAATTTAGCCCCTAAAATCATCTATGAATACACCACAAGAATTCCTTCATAAGGAAACACACAAATTCAATGATTATCTATCTTTCAAGTGATGTTTTTTGGTAAATATTTCATATCATATATGTGTTAGCAAAGTTTGAAGAAGTGAAGGAAACTGAAGGGAAAAGTATGAAGTGATCAAACTAGCTTTCTGAGGTTGTCCACGGGTCACCGTGGAGAAATTAGCGGACACCTACAGGTCATGGTGGAGAAAGTAGCGGACATATGTGGTTAATAGTGGAGAAAGTAGCGGATATCTGCAACTCACAGTGAAGAAAGTAGTGGACATCTGTGGGTCATAGTGGAGAAGGTAGCAGACATTCCCAGGTCACACTGGAGCAAGTAGCGGGTGCTTTTGAAAAATCTTGAAGAAGGTGTCATCTTTTTTATTCTGAAGTTGATGAAGGTTTGTTGGTCTGAGATGATATGCACTAAGTCCTCTTCATGAGTAAAGGTATGTTTTACATGTGTTTGTTTGAAGCTTGTTTCATGGATGGTATGACACATGCTTAAGCCATGTTTAGGAACCCTTGTGGTACATGGTACATGGTTGCATATGGTTGAGGTGATATTGATACATGCTTGACACATATTCTTGGTACTTGGTAGATGGATGTTATGGTTCATTTTTAGAAGCACATCTTTGTATTGGAATATGTATGAGGCACATTCCTTAGTACTTTGTTGAGGCACTTCATTGTTGATATCTTATGTTACATGGTGTATGACATGATTGGGACATATCATGAGTGATATGGTATATGCTTGAGGCAAATTTCATGGTACATGGTTTATGGATGCCGATACATACTTGAGGCACATGGTTTGAGGTATATATTGGATGCATATCTTGGTGACGTTGGTATAGATTGAGATACATGGTTGATGTACATGGTATGGTACATGTTCTTGTTGATGGTTGATTTACATGGTTTGGTAATGGTTTTGGTATCCATGTGAGTGAATCTGGTTATAGTTGGTTGATGATGGTATATCAGTGACAGTGACAGTGACAGTGACATGTTTGATGATTGGTTGATCATCATTCATAGGATGATGTGACAGTGATAGTGACAGGTTGGTTGATGTGATAGTGATAGTGACAGTGACAGGTTGGTTGATGTGACAAGTGGTAATCACATAATTATGTGATAGTGACAGTAACAGTTTGGTTGATGTGATAGTGGTAGTCACAGGTTGATGTGACAGTTTGATAGTGACAGGTTGATGTGACAAGTTGATAGTGATAGGTTGTCGGTGGCAGTGAATGTGTTAGTGATTGTTGGAACACATATAATCCTGAAACTTTTGAGCTTTACATTCTCCACTTCATGAAAATATAATCTCTCCCAAAACGGTAATTTATAAAATAACTTTCAAATTTAAAATCAAATTAATTTTTGGTTAATTAGTAGTAAGGTGCCTGTGATATCCCCCGTTGATGAAGTTTTTCCGTTTTGATCGAACAATCCTAACTTCTCCAGAATTTTGGAGCCACCTAATGATTAAAGACGTAAATCATTAAGGTCGTTCGAAGCTTCACGCTTCAGGCATTTCGATAAGTCTTAATGATAAAAATATCGAAACCTGAAAGTGTTTGTTCATCACTTTTCCTAAACCTTTAAAGGACACGAGTCGTGGTACATGTGTATCTTTTGAGTCCTCCCCGAGTTGACACGTGGTACCTATTTCTAACATTTTCGTTTAAAGATTCATACGATTCTAAGTAAAATGTGGCACCTCCCTTTTCTCAAAACGTCATCTAGAATGACATCATCTGCAACAAGTCACTATGGGAGATGACCCTTCGGAAATATACAAAAGAACTAATCACCGAAGCACCAAAATGTCGAAGTACTAAATTTCAATTAATTAAGTTGATCATGGTCGATAGATAATTAATGACTTCACACTTCGAGGTTCGAACGTTTACCCTTCATCGTATCCTAAAATATCCAAAGTCCGAATCTCCGAAACACTTAAATTCATAGATATGATTAACTAAGACTTAAATTGATTACTGGATAATTAATCACTTCGCAGTTTTGGGTTTCGGGTATTTCCTCTCGAAGTACTTTTAAAAACCCCGAAGTCCAAATCTTCGAATGCTCGAAATTTACGCATTTGTTAAACATGATTAATTAAAGTGTTAAAAATGATTATCCAAGGATTAAACTTCACAGATTCGGGATTCGGATAATTCTCACTCTGTCTCATCTAAATTTCCCGAACACGAACTGTCGAATATTAATGGCATTTATGAAAAATCAACGATAATGATTTTTAACGTAGATTGTGGATCGCCAGGTAGAATTTTCCATTAAAGTTAATAAATTTTCCGTCAGTAAAGCTATACTGGAATCAATGCATCTGATGTGAATACAAATACTTTGATTTTGAATTTCATTTTCATCTTTCGCAAAGTAGAAAGTTTTATCTGATTCATAATCTCACACAATTCCTTTGCAATAGGTAACCTCGTTTTGTTCTCTCAATATCATGGCACCATGGAAGATGAAGAAGAAAACTGATGCGGTTGGTGAGGGTTCAAATCTGAATGCGTACATTCTGTCAAACACTACGCCGCGAGCTATAGACTCTGTTAAATCTTGGACACATGTGTTCGAGGTTTTGGAACATGAGATTATAAACTGCCAAAAGATTCTGACGATGAAGTAGATGATACTCACGAAGATAAACTCATATATATAGCCCAGTCAGAGCTACAGAAAATAGTTGTGTGGCCAAGACTCATGTTGTATAATGACATGATAAGCTGGGCCCTGGAAAACATCGACGTCCAAACCATGACCATTTTCAACCATCAAAAGGTTGATGTTGGTTCTTTCCGACCAAAACACCTCCAAGTAATGTATAAGCTATCTCCCAATCCTAAATATAATTACAATGTTGCATTTATGTTGGATTTTGAGCAACAGGGATGCATACAATATGACAAGAGTTATCCCGATATAATCAAGTCTTGGTGGGGGCACCGAGAGAATTTCAGGGCCGACACTCATGGCATGTATGCCACAACGTCGTTGGACACTTACATGATTTACGTAGCCATGATGCTCTCTAGACTATTCGGGAAGAAGAGTCATACTCATTTCCCGATGGAATGGGTGTCGATCATGCACGAGGTGGCTGAGAGATACACTTTTAATTGGGCTAAAATTTTGTCAGATAATTTGGCCAAAGAAATTACTGAATACAAAATGGCGAAATCAAAGGGGCAGCCCACCCCTTCTTGTATGTTTGCATATGCCATGGACGCTATATGTTTCATGACTCCTTTCCCATTGATGAATTGGAGCTGGACCTCGACTAGTATAGAGCCTATCCACTTTTACCATTCCAAGTTGTGGGAAGAAAAGGCCAAAGATTTCTTCTACGAAATATACCACAATGTAGTGGTGCCTATTCATATAGCCATATATGGTCAACCCCCTCCTCGGATTTTAGACAGGATCATGGGAAATCTGGGAAAACTAGCAAATTGGTTCATTGAAAAAAACTTCTCTTATATCAGGGTTTTCGAATGCTCAATTCCTCCCCATGATCTCTCATGATTTTTACCAGACCAGTTGGTATGTAGAGAGGTAGCTTACCAAATAGTAACGAGAGGCTTCAAAAAGGATCTTAAGGCAGCCCCAAAAAAATTATGGCCTACCTTCCCTATCCAGGTTGGTATGTTTTCACTATTAGACTTCGGTCATTCCAAAGTGGACGCTACAACTTTTGAGGATGTAATATTGGTTGACATCAAATTTAAAAGGCACGACCCACACAAAATCGTGGAGAACCACCTGGCCCGATACAAAATGAAAATATATGTGCGTGAAAACTCCCCACATGATGAAATATTCAGGTGATTTAGGTCTTATGAGGAGGTACTGAACAAATTCCAAGCCTTTTCCCCAGATCAATAGTCCAGTTTCCTCAATTTACAAAGACATAGGCGAAACAGTTTTACGAAAGTACTATAAGGAGAGTCGATAGCCGCTCCTCCTACACAAGAATCTATACCTCTAGGTTTTGAACCAGAGTACTCTAGTAAACATAATATCGAGGAAACCTCGAAGAGCTCTGAAGTTTTGACTCAGAAATTAGAAGATTCATTATCAATTCCAATGGGCCCTCAGGCAACGACTTAGCTCGAAGCCTTTCTAAAACAAGGGCAGGATGCATCTTTTTCAACACCAGCCACACATTCCACCAATACAGTAGAGAAAAAACTATCTACAGAGATCGGTACTCCTATTACTTCATTGACACCTCTGCAGTCTAGTTTCGTAAATCCTAGTTTCGAAGTCATTTTTGTAGGTGATCTCACCCCAATATTTCCCGAAGAGATGCCTCCTTCAGATTTCTTCTTTAGAAAGAAACCAAGGTCCATCGTCAAAAGAGAATCATAGTAGAAATACGAGGTAATAACCAAAAGGTAGAGGATGTTGTATGACATAAATAATCGCGATGATTCAGAATTCGCGAAAGAAGTTGTAGGTTCATTGGGGGCCTTTGCCACTGCAAATCAATGGTCTGTGGAGAATTTGAAAGAGAAAATAAGACATAAAATCTTATTGGTGGGGCAGTTGCAATATCAAATACTGACCATGGAACATAATGTAAATAATAAGATGAGCCAAGATTTTGAACAAATCAAAGCTTGTGACTGACATCAAATCCAACAGCTACGGGCTAACCTCGAGGATCTCCATCGAAATTCACAGGCCAACAAAGGATTGGTCACTCAACATGATAAGTAAATAAGGCAATTGCAAGCTAGATTAGACCTGAATGAAGGTAGATTAGTAGATATTTTAGCCTTCCAGACTCAAGCACTGGAAATAAACGAAAAACTGGAAATGGCCCAATAGGATCTTTTTATGAAGGTTGATGGCATCCATAAGTGCTACCAAGAAGTATACTTTGCTCTGAAGGATGTCTATATTAAGGAAAGAGAATCTCACTCAGTCTGAGCTAAGTTTCAAGAATCCATCATATTGGCACAGAAAGATAATGTCCCTAATTTTCCTTGACTTTCCCCTTCTGAACAAATAAGAGGTGATATGGTCCTGAAGGCATGGGAAATGAATTTGGCAGAGAGAAAGAGATTAGCCCTGGAGGTGAAGGATGTTTTCCAAGAATAATTATCATCCTTAGACAAAAAACCAATTGACTTTGAGGGAAGCAGTATCGCGGAGGCCTTGGGGTAAATCAATATCGAAATGAGTCAGCATAATTCTAGAAAAAGAAAAGAGGAAACTCTGGCAACCATTCAGGAAATGAGCTAGATTGACCTTCTTAAAATAAATAAATTGCTAGTGAACCCAATTTCACAGTTCCAGGCCTTAGCTCAAGAAGTGAAAAGAATCCAAGAAAGGCTCCCTCAAGTGGAAAGGAAATTATACACTTTTGACGTGAATGAAACAATTGAGCCATCAAAGCTGGTGGTGGAACTTTTAGATAGATGCAACCAATGCATCAAGCATGGAAAAGCAAGCATAGTTGTGAGTAGGTAAGAAAATTTCATTTCATTACTGAGCATGGCTGGAGGGACATATGGCAACATGACTACAATGGCTAAGACATTATGCCGAATTATTAAGAAGACCATATGATAGAGGTGTCCAGCCTAAAGGAATGAGGAAAATAAGTGTTTCTTCCAGTAGACGAAGAGATAGAAGAGAATGCCATCAAAGCTCGTCATGTTTTATGCACTATTGTATTATTTCAAATATTTGCTATTTTTATTATAAGAAGTCCAACCGTTTTGAGTTGTGACATTTTTTTATAAAAACATAGATCCAAGATCTATTAAGGGTTGTTTCTTGCCAGATGTAATAGAGAAAACTCTCCTTTTGAGTATTAATACAAGTGCAGACAAAGATTCCAAATTTTGTTCAGTTTGGGTTATGTGTTTCTTTTGTATTTCCATATCTTAGCACTTCTTTATGCAATTCCTTGATAAATGTTTGATTGCAACTTAGTATCACAACTACTGTAATCTTATTTTATTAGTAATTTTTTAAGTAAGAATTTTTTCCTTTCTATTTACTGTGAGTAAAACAAGACCTGCAAGTTGTGTGAATTATTGTACTTTATACTTTGTTCAAGGGTGTGCTATCTATTTTCTTCCACTACAATAAGGTGAGACTCTTCAGCAAATGATGCCTTGCTTTGTTTAATAATTTTGTATTTTTCTCTCACACCATTCGATATTACAATTGTGACTCGGACACGAAATACGGCCTCTGTACTACCATACTGTCAATTTCATTTAAGGAACTTTTCTCATATAACTAAAGGTAGAAAAATCACTCTTTAAAAACAATCACTTTAAATTTTCTCAATGCTTGACATTACTCTTTGAGCCTTAAATTTTATCTCAGGAACAACAATGACAATTTGGTCTACACTTATTTTTAGGGTGGTAGGACGAGGCAAGGAAAGACGTTTGTAGCCTCGTTTTGATAGGTGTTGGAGAACACAGGGAGTTTGATATTCCTTCAGGTTGGAGCCTGAGAATTAGGGGGTTGTAGTCTCCTTCTGGTTGGAGACAAATAATTCAAGGAGTTGTAGATTTCTTTAGGTTGGAGACTACAAATAATGGGTTGTATCCTCCTTCCAGTTGCAGCTGGAAAATTGGGAAGTTGGTGCTTCCAATGAATGTATTCTTGACAATATATAAGAAAGAATTATGTGGTTTTCTCCCATTATGGTTTCAATGTAAATTATGGTGTACTATGTATTTGATGTGATGTGATGTTGGTTATGTGTATATGCTCATGATATATTGAATGTAATCATAGATGATACATGGATGATATATTGTTCATAAAGTTGAAGTATATATATTGTGGTTAAAAGTGGTTAAAATTTATCATATTGATTCACCCCCCCCAC
>SNQJ01S0002950.1:0-26211 GCA_010110895.2 Picea sitchensis | reverse complement strand
TATATGTCCACATAGATGGGAACACATGAACTTGTAAAAATGCAAACAAAGGATGGTATCATATGTATAATAAGTCAAGAATAATAAAAACATAATACATGTTATAGTTCAACCATGCATTGTAAAGTGAGTAATTTGTACAAATAGATATTATTATATAGTTCCTACACCCAATCACTATGTTTAGTGCATCCTCTAAATCACGCAAGTAATGATAAAATGTGTCATATTTCTTTTTGATCTAGTCAACCACCCAACTGTTCGAACATATAATTAACATGTTTTCTTCTAAATGATAAGGATAAGTCATCATTTTACCAATCAAATGTTTGAATTCTTTCCTATCATTATCCCATCTTCTTCTATTCTATTCATACAATATGATCCACAATTGCATTTCCTATGTGTTGTAAAGACTGAATTATTGATGGAATCAATTTCAAAATTCACTTATGTATTCATGGAATCAAATCTAATAATATGAAATAGAATATATATTATCAAGTTCACTATAAGCATTTACTCTCTACAAATTTGAAAAAATATAAGTGACTTACTCTTTGTCATGCATATTTTCTCAATCATTTGGAGTAGCTTCCCTTGCCTTTTGTCCTCATCCCACTAGTCATACCAAACCACTAAAACTAGTATGTCATTAATTTTCTTCAATTACTCACTATCATAATAGAATGACTTGTATACTACATACCCCTTTTCCATAGACTGCTTAGTTTTTTTCCCTTTTTCGATCAAACCCCTTCAATTTTTTCGTGTACATATCTAATAAGAACATCCAATGACATGAGACCATTGTAGCTAATTGATTCTCATCATCTAGGTGAATTAGAATATGGACTTGCAAGTCCATGAAACTCCTAGAAAGTTCCTTCTCAAACATATAAATAGTCTTTTCTCTCTCTCCATGCCACCATGTGAATCATGTTTGATGTAATCCAATGCAAAAATGCATTATAATAATTTGATGTAATCTAAAGTACAAATGTAATATAAATTTGTAGATATGGTGTAATGGAGGACCTAGGGGAAGTCATGGTTCACATAACCAAACACCAACAAAGGATAATGGAACTACAAAATAAACAAATACAAAATTAATTAGCATAAAAGTAAGAGTGTATAGAATATTATAACCCACACTATAGAAAAAGAAGAATTTAATCATCATTTATATGTAACATCCCGCTCTTGCGAGCACACGTTATTGACTTATTCTTTGAGGACACTTTTGTGCAAGTGATTCGGTTATAATACATAGTTATTTGTTTCTCTCATGGATTCTTATGATGATGTTGGTGGATTATGATTTTATGTTATTTGATATATGTTTATTGACAAATGCTATTGATGAGTTTCCCTAAGTGTGCAGGATACTTCATGGATTGTGGATGTCGAGGGCATCAATGGACCTCCTTGGACTCTAGATTGAGTCAGGGAGTGGATTGTATTGGTTTGAGTATTTCATTTATGCATATACAACATATGATCGTTTATAGTATGATTTTATTATGCCAAAAGGCGTACAACTATTGGCAATGGGCACAATTAATCACCTTTTAATCTAAAATTCTAATTTGATGGCTAACAATTGAAGATGTTGGCATATTCTTAGTCATCCTCCCAAATCAATGAATGTGATTTACTTTTCATAATTTCCTTGTATTTTTTAATGCATCCATTAACCTGTTTAGTTTTTAACATTTACCTAATCATATTAAAAAATTATTGTAGCATTATATGACTACCACGTTTAAATGATTAACCTTTAGGATTACCACATTAGGATTATTAGCGGGCACTACTTCAACTTCATTTTTAGGGATTACAGGTATCACATAGGCAAGCCATGTTTCCATGCTATCACAGATTTCCTCACCTGTATGTGTGTTTCATTCTCTACCCTGGATTTCCTTAGGCGTTTCAGTTGTCCGCGCATTTCATATTGGGTAGAGCGTGGTAATGCATGATACCATGCATCCTAAAATGCAATGGCAGGTTAGTATATATAATGTTGATCATGCAAATTTAAATTTACTCAGTGCAACACTAATCTCCTTCGTTCTTTGGATTCACCAACTATGCCAATGAATGTATTTTACTTGCGCACTAGATGGTTTCTGGTCAAGGGCTCTACCAAATAATTTGCCACCAGCCATGATCAAGACGATTGACGTGTTCTGTATTGTGTCATTCATTGCATGTATCATCTTTCCTTGTAGATTTAAATATTCAAACTTTCAGTTTTTTTAACTCTTCTCTACACAATTCATATCGTCAATTGAAAATGCAAGAGTGGCTTGAGGTGCTTCACGAATATATCTTGCCCAAACAATTCTTTATACTTGTCTGTTAATTTAGGCCGTGAAAAATTTGGCAGGAGGAAACCTGTGGAATTTTTTTTGATTGAGAGCCAATACTTACAATCATAATTTCAAAAGTTGATTTGATTGGGTGTCTCTTCGTAGCTTCATTATTCACAATGGCTCAATGAACTCAGTTGTGTTCTTCCCGACGGCTCAAGAAATTGTGCGCATAAGAGTGGATAGGCATTGCCAATATCTAGCCAAGTGAAAATGCAAGTGGTATGGTAGACGTGGGTGCACTGGACTTGATATGCCTGCTCACCCAATTCAAAATCGAAATGGAAAATTGGGCAGGATGAAGTGACACTGTTATTATTATTTATATGATGCTCCGAAATCAGCGTACTGCGCGCATATACTATCACAATCACACTGAACGGATATATCAGATTTTATTTACAAACCCTAATTAAGGTTTATGTTAAAATTAGGTTTAATAAGTCCCCGAGGTGTAGGACAGTCGGTGATGGAGTGTGTTGTTAAGGCGCTCTGTGATGTTAAAGTCACCGATTCGAAACCTGAGGGGACAAAAAAATCATCTATGTTAAGGGTTGGTGTGGCTTAGGACGGGTGCAATCCCCAGGTGATTTTGATAGCTTAGATGCCCCTAAGTCGCAATTTCTTAGCCACAGGTTAGTCCCACATGTCACAGACAAACTAACAAAAAAAAAAAGGTTTAATAAATTAAATATGTCTTTCGGTGTTCATCACCCACAATTATGTGGTTGTGCTAGTATATGGATCATTGACAATGTTTCGTTGATGGATGCAGGATGACGAATTCTTGCTAATTTGACTCACATAAGAAATAAAGGGTCCATGCACATAGACCAGATATTGAGGGAGAGGTGTGGCAGTGTCCCTGTCATAGCCTACTAGCACTCTCATCCTGGCTCGAATTGTAGGTTAACGATTACCTAGTTCGAGAGGTCCATGATGCCTTAAGGGTAGACTGAGACATTCACTCACAAATATTTCTAAGGGGCGCGCAAAAAGGCAGGGTCCTTATTCCTTAGAATCCTTTAGTCTCTCACAAGATCACTCGAATGGAGTGCTAACTCCAAGGGTTGGACAACTACCAAAACCAGTGAGAGGCGAGTGGCACCCTTGGAGCATGGAGCACGTCTTGAAGGGCACGTCGCATAAATAAAATTTGAGTCAATGAATCTAGGTGGCCTAGGAAACCCCGAGTGAATAATTAAACCTCGTAAATTCTTGAGCACTGCCGGATTTATTTAATTAATTAATTAATTAAAGAATGAATTTAGTAATTGTAAACCCCAAATGAAGTTTAAGCCTATTCAAACTTTAAGCCTAAGACAAATTTCTTGTAGGAGGCTAACACTAAATTATTAACTAATTTAAATAAATTAAATGAAAAGGGAATGAAGTTAAACAAGTTAAGAATATTAAAGGGGGTGAATTATATTTAAAGATTGACATAAGGCACATGTGTGCAAGAAAATGTAAAGAGGGGGTTTTTTAAATGAGAGAATGTGTACGCATAAAAAGGTATCTGGAGTCTAGCTAACACTAGTCTAACTAGGGTTTTTTAAATGAGAGAATGTGTACGCATAAAAAGGTATCTGGAGTCTAGCTAACACTAGTCTAACTAGACGAAGATTCATATTTTAACTCAACTCAAAATTAGTAAGGTGTCAATCATTAAATGGGAATAATGGGAATAAAGAGACAACTAGGAGTGATTTAAGGAGCGTTTTTAGGATGGGTGAGGGAAATTGAATTTAATTAAAATAAAATGTGGAATTACTTGTGCAACTTAGAGAAAGGGTGACAAGTGTAAGGGGGAAATAATTCTAAATTATCTAATTAAAAAGTGAATTAAATGTGAAAGTGGGAATGTGTCATTAAGGAAACTCCTATAAAGCAAATGGTATAAGGGGAAAAAAGGACATACGAGTTTGGGTAAAGTTATGCTGCAGAATTTTTGACTGATTTTACTTGTGAGAGTTGGCTTGAGAGAGAGTGGTGGATCTACCTTGCGAGGCGAGATAAGAGCTAGAGGATTTCTAGTTTGTGTGCGTGGTCCCTTTGCGACTCAGGGGGCTAGGGAGAAAGAAGAGTACCCCTAGGATTGGTTGGGAGGTACTGGTGAAGTCTCATCAATTGGAAAGCGGAAGAAGGAAGGAAGGGAACTCCAGTAGCAGAATAACATCGTGAACTCCATCTTCATCGTCGGTTACGGTATTTTAATTTCAAATTGAATTTGTATTAAGATCATTTTTCTATAATTAGTTTAGAGATTGTTGTCATTGTGACAAAATTCTGATATCAATTTAATTGACAATTGGCCTTCATGGTTTTGTACTTTGAAATGTGAAATTTATATTGTCGTCATTGCAAATTCCTAAAATATATATTGACTGCAAGGATATATAGATATTATTTAGAAGGCGAAATTCTTGGATGCTACCTTGGATTGTGTACGAGGTCTCTAACTTTACATTGTTATATTACGTTTGAAATTGTTGGATGGATCGGCTATGTCCTACATTGGATAAATTTTGATGAAATAAATGACCCTTGCCACCTCTTTTGCGAATCCCTTCTAAGATTAAACCTTGGTGAGAGTAGTTGGTCAATCCTAGTTTCGAGACTATTCCTATGCATCGCTTAGGACGACTGAATCCTCCAGCTGAACAAAAATAATAAAATAAATAAAGATATGAGTGTTTAAGAGATTAGGCACAAACTTAGAATCTTGCTTTGTCTCCTCTCCTTTCTCAGTAAACCTGAACGCCCCGTGTTCCTAAAGATCCCAAATCTCTGCCTCCCTCGTGCACAATACTTTTTTTTAGTGGTCCTTCCTCCTCGAGGCGTGTGGTCTTGGCGTTGGGTGCTGGACTCTAATCGACAATGATAGAGTTGGCGCGTGGCTGTAGATTCTTGACTTGGGAATCTGCGTGAAGATCGGATTCCTCCATTTCCTTGACCCTCTGCGATTGTACAGTTAGGATCCCTTCTCTCATTGAGCTCCAGATTTAAAAACCAATCCTCCTTTTATTTTTGTAAAAGAAGTCGCCTGGTGAGTTGCTTAGCGCGCGAGCCTTCGAGGTCATTGGTTGAGTAGCATGCAATAGCTTCCTTAGCCCTCTTCATTTACTGTTGACTCCTCCGTTGTATGGTTTCACCCTCGTGTAGCGCAAGCGTTGGCGAAGNAAGTCGCCTGGTGAGTTGCTTAGCGCGCGAGCCTTCGAGGTCATTGGTTGAGTAGCATGCAATAGCTTCCTTAGCCCTCTTCATTTACTGTTGACTCCTCCGTTGTATGGTTTCACCCTCGTGTAGCGCAAGCGTTGGCGAAGAGAACCATGCCGTGGTTAGTTCTCAGATCCTAGATTTCTTGCGGATAGGACCTTCGAAGATGAAAAACATAACTACCAACACCCAATGTACATATATCAGTGTCCGAAGACATAGGAAGAGGAAGAGGGCATGCCATGTATTTCCTATGTTAGTGTTGTTGGAAGTTTGATGTACGAAATGGTCTATAGTAGACCATACATTGCATATTCAATGAGAGTTTTGAGAAGGTATATCAAAATCAGGGAAGAAGTAATGGACAACTGTAAAGAGAGTTTTCAAGTATTTGCATGGAACTATAGATTATGTAATTTTCTACCAAGGAAGACCTGGTGCAGACAGAGTGTTGTACATACATGGATTTTTTTTTATGAATATTGAGCTCGAGATATAGATAAAAGAAGATAGACAAGTGGTTATGTGTTGAACCTATTTGGAGGAGCAACTAGTTGGATGATCAAGAGACAATTTGTAGTTACACTCTCATCTACAAAGTTGAATACATGGAAGTCACTCATGAGAGTAAGGAAGTTGTATATTTACAAACATTGTGTTCAGGTATTGGTTTTGTACAAAATGTTGTAAGGTTGTATTGTGACAATCAGAGTCCAATATTTTTGGCAAAGAACCCTGCTTATAATTTTAAGACAAAGCACATTGATATTCAATATCACTTTGTGAGAGACATGGTTGAAGACAACAAGGTGTTGCTCGTGAAGGTGGACACTTTGAAGAATATTGTAGATTCATTAAAAAACTCTATAAGAATTGAGAAGTTCTCTTGGTGTAGAGGAGAAAGGAGCATTTCTACCCTAAATTGTTGATCATGTAATTCTTGGCTCCTCTATATGCATATAAAACAACAACTAGAAGAATGTTGGGTATGTTTTTATATTCTTTGCATGATTATCTAGATGCACTATATCTTATGTTAGGAGGGCAGGATGCCCCCTGTTCTAGTGGTTCGACGGTGAAGCCCCTAAAAACAAAGTTGGGGTTGTTTTTGGTCCATTTTTGGGCGCTTTTTGGCCCATTGTAATATAATTGTGGTTAAGGAATATAATCTAGGATAATGCATTAGAGATTTGGGTTCTATAAAATCATATCTATTGTATTGTAAATGGTGAAGTAAATAAAATGAGAGTTAGAGGCCTGACTCTAAAAATTTATTGGTTTTCCTAGTTAAGGGTTTCCATAGTAAGTTTATGAGCACTATATGTGAATTCTATTGTTTTCTTTCTGTTTTATAAATAATTTTTGTGTGCATTGCTATATTGTAAAGTTCTAAAACTTATCGTGTTCTTGGAAACAAATCTTTGGTGCATGCACATGCTTGAAAGCACRTCATGGAGTTCTCAAGAACTCTCCCAAGGTCATTGAAATATGTGCACCAATCTCCGTCACATATTCAAGATGGGGTTCTTCAGATGCAATATTGGAAACAAGAACTATATTATGGCTACCCTTGACATCAAGATTTTTTCCATCTTGTTGGTGTCACTAGCCTCCTTTACTTTTATAGATCCTTGGCTATCTTCTACTCCTTGGATTGGATATGCAGGAATTTCTTCATATTCTCCAATATTCACTCTCCATACTCTACTCTTGGCTGTGCATTTTCTAGGGTGAAGATCTAGATGAGGTAGCCAACATGTTGCCTCCCAATTACCACTCAAATTGTAATGATAAAAAACGTTATTGGCGTTGTGGTATGGACTAATTGAGATATTCCTCATCTCTATGTTCATTGGAGTTCATTGTTGGATTGGGGAATACTTCTTCTCCTTCTTCCTTTGAAAACTTCTAGGCTTGTGGCATACAACTTTCTTCTCCTAGCAAGATGCCTCAAGATCTCATTCTTCTTACAGAATGAGAAAGCCTTTGAATACCAAAAGTTGATAGTGTTGTGGCATTTCCTCTTGTAGAAGTGATGATCCATAAACTTCGATGGATACTACACTAGAATAGTTCATCACAATAGATCTTATAATATTCTAAAACATTGACTATGCAAACTAATTTTCCTTAGATCTTAGAGAAATTAATGAATATATTTTCTTGAATTTATGAAATAATTGAAGTATGAAAATTGAAGAAATGAGAAAAAGAACACACCATCCACACTCAAATGAAAATAAAATATATCCTGGGAAACCCAATATGGAATAAAATCCAACAAGAAGGTGAGGCCTATGCTCTGCTCTCTTTTCTTCAATTATGAAAATGCAAATAAAAAGAAATAGGCACTCATTGTGGAGTTTCCTTTGAAATTATGGCCCATATGGATACTACATAATATTTTCCTCCTCTATTATGCTCTCAAAACACCACTCCTAGATACTCTTCTAAAATATGGAAGAAATATAATATTGAAGAATGGAACCCTTTCTTCTCTTAGCGGTCCGATATTTAACATAGCCTGAAATCTATTTATGGTTAGGGATTTTGCATCCTCAACACTCAATTAGTGATAAGGTTTGGACCTTCTAGAATATTATTGAAATTCCACATGTGGATATCCCTAGACATGTGAGTAATGGGGGTTGACGTGGAATCCACTCACACCATGGTGGTCGACAAGGTGGATCAACTTTCACATACGATCTTTGATTGAGGTTATTTTAACATTTTTGGAAATGACTTAATGCATAGATCAACATCAAGGGTGTGAGAATAAGTTTTGGATATTGTGACCAAACAAAATGTTGTTTAATGCATAAAAATGGACCTGGAAGGTTTTGGACCCCAATTTTCCAAACTGGGACATGCCACTAAAATGGCCTTACTAGATAATTCCTCCAATCTTCTCCACCAAGAAAATACCAAGATATATGATAGAGTATATAATGATCCCTTCTAGATCAAGTGACAAATAAGGGATGTCTTGTTTGAGGCAATCCTCTTGGTCTTGTTTTCCTTGTTTCCTCAACTATTTAAATTGTTGCTTCTTTTGAGTGATGGTGCAGGTTGAGTCTTAAAGCTCTTCTCATCACTTTCCTTCTTTAATCCACCACAAGAAGGATAAGGTGGTAGCAATATTCCACCTTCACGTATTGCTTCTCTTTCGTCTAATGAGAAGGACAAATGTGTCATGTATTTAGCTTTGACAAAAAATGGTGTTCACGGTCATGGGGTTTTCCTTTCTTCCATGGAATCCCTCGAGGTTCTTTTCCATCTCTTCCATACTCTTGTTGAACATATGGACCTACTCCTTCAAGAGTTGATTCTCTTCTTGAAGTTGAGAATTGTTGGCCCTCAAGCCTTCCAGCTACTCTCTATTTTCTTTATCCATACTGATGTTTGCAATGTTTTCTTCAAATTTCTAGCATTTGTGTCATGGTAAAGGATGAAACTTCTTTGATACCTTATAATCCATAGATGAGGGACTTATGTCCCACTCGCTTCACCAACATGGATATTTTTTGGAAATGATACTTGGTCTTTGCAATATCTATTCATGGTTATTCATCAAGCTTCTCTTTCTTTAGTGGAATATGCAACAATAATCAACCCCCAAATTTGTCGATGTGGAACTCTATCTAGGATCCAATCTATTTTCTTAATTTCCTCTATTGTTTTCCAAATATCCAAGACTATTTATGAATTAATACTCAAGGGAAATATTATTTAGAAATAATTAAGAGTAGAAATGCCTTGGAAGCATATATCTTTGGTTTCCAAGTTATGTGGAGATATTTGTTTTAGAGTGGCCTATTCTTGGGTGTAACCTACATGCAAGCGAATAACTAACAATACCAATATTAATAATTAGGACTTAGACTTCAAGATCCTCAATAGGGTTCCAAGCATGTAAAATTCTTCTTGTGATGAATTGGGTCTCCTAAAGATACCAAGGAAGGAACATATGAATTGGATCTTTTATGATTGAAATTTATTTTGTTTAGGTTCTAGTTGAGTGACATGCTCCAAATATATATGTGCATAAATTGTGTCCTCACTCTACTTAGCTAAATAGGTGCACTATGGAATCTATCTACTCATTCCCAACACCCATAATATATATTTGGAATGATGGAACAAAATTCCTCTTCTATGACCAAGCTAATTAACATAATTTGATAAATATGATTTCTCTAGTAATGAGTAAGAACCAACTTCATCTTAGACTTTATCAAATATTAGCTCTCACTAATGGTTTTCTAGTTTTATAGGTTCTTACAACTACATGTAGTGTGAGATTTTGAATTGATTGCAGGTCTTGTGGATACTATTGGTTTCATCTGAACATTAGCATACCCATATCCCTAACTAGTCCCAATTTAATTAGAGTTTTCCCCTGGTCCAATGTATTTCACATCTTCTCTTTCACATATAAGAAAAACAAGGAGAATTCCAGTGTTTACCATAGAGCATAGTTTTCCTGGTCACCAAACGCATTAATAGAGCATGCTCATTTATAACCCAAAACTAACTTAGTGTATTAGTTGTTGGTTGTAGTGACTCAACACATCATGAGGAGAGGGGAATGCATATGACTTGGTTTTAATATTTTGGAGAGATAGATAGTTTTTGTATGGGGACTCTCACTCACCTTTAGGACTTTAGAAACCCAATTGTGAAGTCCATGTGGCTTTGGAAAATGCCCATGACTTACCAAGAGACCATTGAATAATAATCTATGTTAGTAGACAATGTAAGACACCCAAATGTGATGAGTATGTCCTCTTATAACCATGTACAGATATTGTACAGTTGTGTATGTCCCATGAGTGATCTAATAAGAAATTGATTCGACCAAGTAACTGAGGGGTTGAACCAACTATGAGAAATGTGTCCTAGGGGTGAAATCATAGTCTAGGGAAGGGAGAATTTTCCCAAGAAATGCAAAATCACTTAGAGGGAGAGGGTGTATGGTTATGAGGAAAAATAAATTCACCCAAGGAAGAGCCCAATAGTTTGAGTAGAGGAAAAGGAGCTAGATACTAGGGAATGAAATTAGCAACTTACCTAGAAAGAAGAAACAACTCTTTTTATCAACCATAGATTTCAAATCTCAATGTAACTCCTATGGTGTTCATCATAGAGTTGTTAATGTACTTCATTTACAAACTGGGAATGAATTCTCACACCATAAAATAACCAGGTATCCATTTAACATGAAGAGTAATAACATCAAACACAACAATCAATCACAGTGAACTAAAAAAATTTATCCTGAAAACCCAATTGGGAAAGCTAACTTCGAATGGGGATTAGTTTCTTCATTTCAACAAACTATAGTACAAATATTTCATGGCTCTCTATTCCTCTTCCTCTCTTGGCCAAAATACCCATTTACAGTTAAAGTGAAGGAAGAAATAGGGAGATATGGGGGGTTAGGGGAAGGCCAACAACCATGACCCTTCATTTCCCCTTCTTCGCCCTTGTCTCTTATTTTATTTTATTTTATTTTCATTTAATTCCCTTTTTCCTCTCACATTTGTCTCATTCAACTTGTACATTTGCTTTGTTTTACAATGTTTGATAACCTTCATAAGTTTCTATAGTAATCTTGTAGGTACCAATTCTTAGACCCATTTGTTGTTTCCACGATTTGGATCCATTTTGGATCAATCCCGATGATTTGTCCAAATTTTCAAATGGAAATATCCATTTTTTCATAACATAAGTAACATGTTGTGTTGTTAATGCATCATGGTATCCTTTATAAACAATTGGAACTAGAAATGAGAATGGAAACAAACCCATGTTAATGAATCAACCTTGAAGGAAAGTAATATCAATTTAATAACCAACTGTAGAGACACCAATTTTTTTTAATTCAGACAGAGGATACATGTTTATGAGATGGAAGCACCATAGGCCTACCAYTTACATATCACTTAAAGAAACAAATTTATCATCAAATACTCTCTAACATGCTTTCCCAACAATTCATGTAGCTATACACATAAATAATCAACCACCTTCATCAGGATAAGATGGAGAACTCAGATCTCCATATTTAGGTACAACAGTTGCATGAAAAGTGGAGGAAGTAATTGCAGAGAGGGATGTATTGAAGGAGTCCTAGGAGGAAATGTTAAGAAAAATCATCACCATCGGGGATTCATTTGCACAGATGTGACCAATGGTCAAGGCCCATGACATAGAAATGTTGGACTAGGAGTTGGAAAATCCCTTGGTCACAACCATAGGACAACTCCATAAATGGTACAATTGAAACACACAACTATTGATACCTTTAGGAACAACATGAAGAGTAGATTTGAGCATTTCAAATGCAAGTGTTCGACATTAATGAGTAGGGGTATGCACAAAAATAGAGGTTGGAAGTAGCTACAAAATAGTGACAAACTATTTTTTGAACCTCGTACAATTGAAATAGGATCATGAGGGTTTGTTAGAAACCAATAGAAGTGCTACAAAAATGTGTTATAGAGATTCAAGATCAAATATTTTCCACCACAAACAAAGATGAGAAGGTACATTTAAGTGGCCAATTGGAAGTCGTGGATAAGGAAGTGCCCTAATTGTATGAGAAAAAAAGACAATCATAGGAAGAAATTTTGGGACTCCAAACTCATGTTGCAAAGATCCAATAGAGCCTCTTGGTTCTCCAACAAACCATAGAAACCACCTTGTATATATTGTTCCCTGAGTGACTAGAGAAAGTGGAATTGTAAGGAATATAGTCTAATGATACAACCTTGATAGTGTCTTAGAAATCCACAATCGCCACTATATTTGAGGAGTTCAAGACATTGACACCAATCCTTGTACTTTAACTGGAGCCAGTTCTTTAGGAAAGTCAACATCACAAGATGATAAGAACCACAAACATGAGCAACCTAATGGATCCAATCAAACATGAATCAAGATGAGTCAACAGGTGTGGTCAGGGCCTATTAGGGACTTCACTTGCATTTTGAGTTCTTAAGAGTTGCACCACACCATTGCAACCCTAATCTTGTAGATAGTTACAAGTGGACCCATATATGTGTTAACATTTTTACTTATGCAACTAGCAATTACAATTCTTCTTTATAATTATAATCATTTAACACATTAGTTTCATAAATAAGATCAGTGAAAGAGAGGCAATCACAAAAACAATAGAGACACACAAATTATCCTAGGAAACCCTCATGGGGGAGAAAACCTAGCAAAAACTTCCTCAATATAGATAGACCAAAGACCAAACAAAATATCCTCCTCTACTCCTTCACTAGGAAGAGTAGTGTACCACTTAACCAAGAAATACCAAGACATAGACCAAGATCCCTCCTTGATGTCACCCCCAATTGCAACAACTACTCCTCCAAGACTTGCACACTTCTTCATAGCTATAGAGCTAGTGTGATGAGTGTTTTTCCAAATGAGGCACTGGCCTCTCTTATAAATAGTGGTCTGGTCAGCCTATAATTAGGTCTCGGATGACCTATCACTTTACCCTCTTAATTTAAAATTAATTGTCAAGGCACAATAGGGTTGACTTTTACTAAGGCACAATAGGGCCTAATTAAATATAATATAATAATATTATTCAACTATCTCTCAGGTAGAATATTCTTCGAAGATACAATATTTCAACACTCCCCTTTAACAAGAAGGGTATTCTACTAACAACATTAATAACAATTGACTGGACTCAATACATCATCAAGAGGAGAGGACATCGTCATCAGCATTGAGAACATTGTCGGTGACATCTATAGTTCATCATAAGTTTTTCTCATCATCAACATCAGTAGTAATTGAACATCATCATCATCTGCAACACGTATTTGGAGTAACATCATCATCATCTGCAGCACGGATTTGGAGTAACATCATCATCATCTGCAGCACGGATTTGGAGTAACATCATCATCAACAACAACATGAAGCTGGAACATCAACATCAATAGCATGAAGTTGGAACATCAACATCAACAACACGAAGCTGGAACATCAACATCAACATCAACAACAATATAAATGGAACATCAACATCTATATGTGGCAACAGAATGAGGCAGGTGCATCAACAACAACATTTGTGGTACTCTAACAGACCATCCATACCAGACCTTTAGGATCTTCCTAGGAATCATAATATTCCCTAGGATATAAAATCCTAACAAGCTACCATGTGGTACTCTGACAAACCATCGTTACCGGACCTTCGGGATCTTCCCAGGAATCATAACATTCCCTAGGATATATAATCCTAACTGTGCTACCCGTACTGACCACAACTGGAATATACATGCACAGGTACTATGACAGACCATCCTTACCATACCTTCAAGATATGTCCAGGGATGATCAGTTCCTTAGGATATAAAATCATAACTTAGCTACCTGTTGTTGGTCAGGATACCATAGTATAATCAACATCACTCCTCCTTTCGAGGGAAGTCCTTTCTGACTACACCAATATTGTCTCATAAGTACTCAAACTTCACACGAGATAGAGGCTTAGTCAACACATTTGCAACCTGCTCATTTGTGCCAACGTATTGGAGCTTTACAACTCCCTTCTGCACCATGTCACGAATGTAGTAATACCAGATCTCTATGTGATTTGTCTTATCATGAAACAATGGGTTCTCTATCATCTTTATGAAACTCTGGTTATCACATAGAATCATGGTAGCTTCCATCTCCAGATCGAATAGACCTGTCAACAGCTTATAAATCCATATGGCTTTGTAACTAGCAAAGCATGCTGCAATGTAATCTGCTTCTACAGTACTGAGAGCTATACTGGATTGCTTCCTGCTTTTCCATGAAGTCATGGTCGACCCCAAACTAAACAACATCCTGAAGTGGTCTTTCTATCTGAATCACTTCTAGCCCAATCTGAATCAGTATAACCATACACTCTAAATTCATGATCTCAAGTATAACAGAGACCATTATCCAACGTACCCTTAAGGTATCCCATAACATGCTTTGCAGCTACAAGGTGAACATGTGTGGGCTCAACCAGATACTGACTCAAGGTGTTCACAACAAAGCACATATATGGCCTAGTATTCATCAGATACATCAACAAACCGATAATTTGTTTATATAGAGTAGCATCAACCAACTCTGACGAATTATCATCTAGGAGCTTCAAATTTGTTTCCATGGGTGTGGTCATGGATTTACATTCCAACATGTCAAATCTCTTGAGTATTTCAACTGCATACTTCCCCTGGTTAAGGAAGATCTTCTCTGGCCTCTTCCAAACTTCATGACCTAAGAAATAATGCATCAGGCCTAGGTCTTTCATCTCAAATTCTGTAGCAGGCTTCCTCTTACAATCTGTGATGAGATTTTATTCACCAAGCTCTTAGAGCTTTCTTCAACTTGCAGATGTGATTCTTCGTGTCCTATACATCGAAACCAAATTTTCACATCACATTGTACCAACCTGGTACACTTTCTCAACTGCAACTCAATCTGCATAATCATTTGTTGGTTCTATGTTCTTTATGCAAAGCACTATTTGTATCAGTGCTTGAGAGTATGTCCTTTACTTTTTCTGCAACTGTTCCTTCTGGAATCGGGACTCTGCACTTGCAGCTGTTATTTCTGAAGATGAGAATGACTTCTCTATTCTCACTGTGGCTGCTAAACTTTGAGATTAACTCCTCTACTATACCATGGCAACAATTTCATTTGAAACTGAAGGTATCTTTTCTTTTTTCATCGAGGCAACTCAATCTCAAATATAGGGACTACTCCCTCTGAATCTCATACTGTATCAGAATCATGGTTGTTCTGTTTGTCTTCACGAATAATGGAACTAGTTCTTTGATTACTGGAGTATGTGTCTCATCATAGTCTTCTCCCTCTTGATGTGAGGATCCTATGGAAAAAAATCAAGCTTTACATATCTCTATATTGTTATATGAAACATACTTGATATGTTAGATCAATCTTGGAAGTCATCACTGACTTCCCTTCTAGTCTTAAGGAAAAATTTATATCCCAGTCCTTCTGACTGGCTTCCTCCTCTATCATTGAAACAAGGAAATATTCTTGAGAGATTTCATGTCTCCTAAAGATCTCTAAAGCCACAATATAGTCTTCTCAACTCATGGAATTTGCCTGCCAGTCTTGGAAGATGTCTCTTTCTTCCCATCTGATCCTTTTAGAGATCATGCTTACTATGAGTCTTGATTTCTTTTGATTCTACAAAAACTTCATAGTCTCTGCAGGATATACTTGGTGTTGAATCCCAAGTCTTAATATGAAAAGGTGAGTCAAACTTCAAACAAATTTTTCTTCTTGTTAAGGTGGCTTCATTATCCATTGACCAAGTCTACTGTGAGTTCTATTCTAATGTTTTGTCATCTTTGGATCCTTCTGCTCCTGAAAATCAATCTCCATATGAGATACTTTTTATCTCAAAAGTATCTTCTTCTTCTTCTTTGGTACATGGGTGTATACGATCATGTATACAACTTGGATAATCTACTCCATGTCTCATCTAATATGTTGCCTCCTACAACCGTCACTATAGCTTCCTCAGGGTTATCACCTGTGACCTTCCCGGAACAAGAACAAAAAGGGAGAGACAATAGAAAAGAATAATACTCTTTATAATAATAATAAAACAATAGCGAGAACGATCATCACAGTAGCTCCTTTAGAGCTGTCACTTGTGACCTGCCTAAAACAAGGGTAAAAAGTAATAAATACAATAATAAGGAATGAGAGAAACACTCTTCTACTGTTTTGATCAATCATTTCTCCATGGTAACCTGGAAACAAAATAAGAAGTTTATCCTAGAGGAGATGTTAGTTATATATGGTAAATGATTACAATAAGCATTTATCTCAATAATGCTCACATGCTACCAAGTATAAAACTTTTAAAATAATTCAATAAGCATTTATCTCAATAATGCTCACATGCTACATGCATATAAAACAACAACTTGGAGAATGTTGGGTATGTTTTTATATTCTTTGCATGATTATCCAGATGCACTATATCTTATGTTAGGGGGGTGGGATGCCCCGTGTTCTAGCGGTTTGGCTATGAAGCCCCTAAAAGCAAAATTGGGGTTGTTTTTGGTCCATTTTTGGGTGCTTTTTGGCCCATTGTAATATAATTATGGTTAAGGAATATAATCTGGGATAATGCATTAGAGATTTGGGTTCTATAAAATCATATCTATTGTATTGTAAATGGTGAAGTAAATAAAATGAGAGTTAGAGGTCTGACTCTAAACATTTGTTGGTTTTCCTAGTTAAGGGTTTCCATAGTAAGTTTATGAGTACTATATGTGAATTATATTGTTTTCTTTATGTTTTATAAATAATTTGTGTGTGCATTCCTATATTGTAAAGTTCTAAAACTTATCGTGTGCTTGGAAACAAATCTTTGGTTCATTCACATGCTTGAAATCACATCATGGAGTTCTCAAGAACTCTCCCAAGGTCATTGAAATATGTGCACCAATATCCATCACATATTCAAGATGGGGTTCTTCAGATGCAATATTGGAAACAAGAACTAGATTATGGCTACCCTTGACATCAAGATGTTTTCCATCTTGTTGGTGTCACTAGCATTCTTTACTTTTATATATCCTTGGATAGCTTCTAATCCTTGGATTGGATATGCAGGAATATCTTCATATTCTCCAATATTCACTCTCCATACTCTACTCTTGGTTATGCATTTTCTATGGTGAAGATCTAGATGAAGTAGCCAACATGTTGCCTCCCAAATACCACTCAAATTGTCATGATAAAAAAAGTTATTGGCATTGTGGTATGGACTACTTTAGATATCCCTCATGTCTATGTTCCTTGGAGTTCATTGTTGGATTGGCGAAGACTTCTTCTCCTTCTTCCTTTGAAAACTTCTAGGCTTGTGGCATACAACTTTCTTCTCCTAGCAAGATGCCTCAAGATCACACTCTTCTTACAGAATGATAAGGCTTTTGAATACCAAAAGTTGATAGTGTTGTGGCATTTCCTCTTGTAGAAGTGATGATCCATAAACTTCGATGGATACTACACTAGAATAGTTCGTCACAATAGATCTTATAATATTCTAAAATCTTAGAGTATGCAAACTGATTTTCCTTAGATCTCAAATAAATTAATTATTATCTTTTCTTGAATTTATGAAATAATTGAAGTATGAAAATTGAAGAAATGAGAAAAAGAATACACCATCCACACCCAAATGAAAATAAAATATATCCTCGGAAACCCAATATGGAATAAAATCCAACAACAAGGTGAGGCCTATGTTTTGCTCTATTTTCTTCAATTATGAAAATGAAAATAAAAATAAAGAGGCACTCATTGTGGATTTTCCTTTGAAACTATGGCCCATATGGATACTACATAATATTTTCCTCCTCTGTTATGCTCTCAAAACACCACTCCTAGATACTCTTCTAAAATATGGAAGAAATATAATGTTGAAGAATGGAACCCTTTCTTCTCTTAGCGGCCCAATATTTAACATAACCTGAAATCTATTTATGGTTAGGGATTTTTCATCCTCAGCGCTCAATTAGTGATAAGGTTTGGAACTTCTAGAATATTCTTGAAATTCCACATGTGGATATCCCTAGACATGTGAGTAATGGGTGTTGACGTGGACTCCACTCACACCATGGTGGTCGACAAGGTGGATCAAATTTCACATACAAGCTTTGATTGAGGTTATTTTAACATTTTTAGAAATGTCTCAATGCGTAGATCAACATCGAGAGTGTGAGAATAAGTTTTGGATATTGTGACCACAAAAAAATGTTGTTTAATGCATAAAAATGGACCTGAAAGTTTTTGGACCCCAATTTTCCAAACTAGGACCTACCACTAAAATGGCCTTACTAGATAATTCCTCCAATCTTTTCCACCAAGAAAATACCAAGATAGATGATAGAGTATATAATGATCCTTTCTAGATCAAGTGACAAATAAGGGATGTCTTGTTTGATGCAATACTCTTGGTCTTGTTTTCCTTCTTTCCTGAACTAACTAGATTGTTTCTTCTTTTGAGTAATGGTGCAGGTTGAGTCTTCAAGCTATTCTCATCACTTTCCTTCTTCAATCCACCATAAGAAGGATAAGGTGGTAGCAATATTTCACCTTCACTTACTGCTTCTCTTTCTTCTAATGAGAAGGACAAATGTGTCATGTATTTAGCTTTGACAAAAAATGGTGTTCATGGTCATGGGGTTTTCCTTTCTTCCATGGAATCCCTCGAGGTTATTTTCCATCTCTTCCATACTCTTGTTGAACATCTGGACCTGATCCTTAAAGTGTTGATTCTCTTCTTGAAGTTGAGAATTCTTGGCCCTCAATCCTTCCATCTACTCTCTATTTTTTTTATCCATACTGATGTTTGCAATGTTTTCTTCAAATTTCTAGCATTTGTGTCATGGTCAAGGATGAAACTTCTTTGATACCTTATGATCCATATAATATGTGGGACTTATATCCCACTCACTTTACAAACATGGATATTTTTTGGAAATGATACTTGGTCTTTGCAATATCTATTCATGGTTATTCATCAAGCTTCTCTTTCTTTAGTGGAAGCTGCAACAATAATCAACCCCCAAATTTTTCTATGTGGAACTCTATCTAGGATCCAATCTATTTTCTTATTTTCCTCTATTGTTTTCCCAATATCCAAGACTATTTATGAATTAATATGCAAGGGGAATATTCTTTAGTACTTATTAAGAGAAGAAATTCCTTGGAAGCATATATCTTTGGTCTTGGAGTTATGTGGAGATATTTGTTTTAGAGTGGCTTATTCTTGGGTGTAACCTACATGCAAGTGAATAACTAACAATACCAATATTGATAATTAGGACTTAGACTTCAATATCCTCAATAGGGTACCGAGCATGTAAAATTATTCTTGTGATGAATTGGGTCTCCTAAAGATACCAAGGAAGGAACATACGAATTGGACCTTTTATGATTGCAATTCATTTTGTTTAGGTGCTAGCTAAGTGACATGCTCCAAATATATATGTGCATAAATTATGTACTCACTCTACTTAGCTAAGTAGGTTCACTATGGAATCTATCTACTCATTCCCAACACCCATAATGTATATTTGGAATGATGGAACCAAATTGCTTCTCTATGACCAAGATAAATAACATAATTTGATGAAATTGATTGCTCTAGTAATGAGTAAGAACCAACTTCATCTTAGACTTTATCAAAGATTAGCTCTCACTAATGGTTTTCTAGTTTTATAGGTTCTTACAACTACATGTAGTGTGAGATTTTTAATTGATGGTAGGTCTTGTGGATACTATTAGTTTCATCCAAACATTAGCATACCCATATCCCTAACTAGTCCCAATTTAATTAGAGTTTTCCCCTGATCTAATGTATTTCACATATAAGAAAAACAATGAGAATTCCAGTGTTTACCACAAAGCATATGTTTCCTAGTCACCAAAATCATTAATAGAGCATGCTCATTTATAACCCAAAACTAACTTAGTGTATTAGTTGTTGGTTGTAGTGACTCAACACACCATGAGAAGAGGGGAATGCATATGACTTGGTTTTAACATTTTGGAGAGATAGATAGTTTTTGTATGGGGACTCCAACCCATTCTCAATAACTAATTGAGTCAATTAAACTTTTGTGGAATCTCACTCACCATAGGGACTTTAGAAACCCAATTGTGGAGTCCATGTGGCTTTGGAAAATGCCCACGACTTGCCAAGAGACCATTGAATAGTAATCTATGTTAGTAGACAATGTAAGACACCCAAATGTGATGAGTATGTCCTCTTATAACCATGTACATATATTGTACAATTGTGTATGTCCCATGGGTGATTTAATAAGAAATTGATTCGACCAAGTAAGTGAGGGGTTGAACCAGCTGTGAGAAATGTGTCCTAGGGGTGAAATCGTAGTCTAGGGAAGGAAGAATTTTCCCAAGAAATGCAAAATCACTTAGAGAGAGAGGATGTATGGTTATGAGGAAAAATAAATTCACCCAAGGAAGGGCCCAATGGTTTGAGTAGAGGAAAAGGAGCTAGATACTAGGGAATAAAATTAGCAACTTACCTAGAAAGAATAAACAACTATTTTTATCAACCATAGATTTCAAATCTCAATGTAAATCCTATGGTGTTCATCATAGAGTTGGTAATGTACTTTAATTACAAACTGAGAATGAATTATCACACCATAAAATAACCAGGTATCCATTTAACATGAAGAGTAATAACATCAAACACAACAATCAATCACAGTGAACTAATTTTTTTTATCCTGGAAACCCAATTGGGAAAACCAACTTCGAATGGGGCTTAGTTTCTTCATTTTGACAAAATCTAGTACAAATATTTCATGGCTCTCTATTCCTCTTCCTGTCTTGGCCAAAAGACCCATTTATCGTTAAAGTGAAGGAAGAAATAGTGAGAGATGGGGGGTTAGGGAAAGGCCAACAACCACGACCCTTCATTTCCCCTTCTTCACCCTTGTCTCTTATTTGATTTTATTTTATTTTCATTTAATTCCTTTTTTCCTGTCACATTTGTCTCATTCAAATTGTACATTTGCTTTGTTTTACAATGTTTGATAACCTTCATAAATTTCTATATTAATCTTGTAGATATCGATTCTTAGACCCATTTGTTGGTTCCATGTCGATTTGGATCCATTTTGGATCAATCCCGTTGATTTGTCCAAATTTTGAAATGGCAATATCCATTTTTTCATAACATAAGTAACAATTTGTGTTGTTAATGCATCATGGTATCCTTTATAAACATTTGGAACTAGAAATGAGAATTGAAACAAACCCATGTTAATGAATCAGCCTTGAAGGAAAGTAATATCAATTTAATATCCAACTGTAGAGACGCCATTTTTTTTAATTGAGACAGAGGATCCATGTTTATGATATGGAAACATGATAGGCCTACCATTTACAGATAACTTAGAGAAACAATTTTATCATAAAATACTCTCTAACATGTTTTCCCAACAATTCATGTAGCTATACACATAAATGATCAACCACCTTCATCGGGATAAGATGGAGAACTCAGATCTCCATATTTAGGTACAAAAGTTGCATGAAAAGTGGAGGAAGTAATTGAAAAGAGGGATGTATTGAAGGAGTCCTAGAAGGAAATGTTAAGAAAAATAATCACCATCAGGGAGTCGTTTGCACAGATGTGACCAATGGTCAAGGCCCATGACATAGAAATGTTGGACAAGGAGTTGGAAATTCTCTTGCTCACAACCACAGGACAACTCCATAGATGGTACAGTTGCAACAAACAACTATTGATACCTTTAGGAACAACATGAAGATTAGATTTGAGCATTGCAAATGCAAGTGTTCGACATTAATGAGTAGGGGTATGCACAAAAATAGAGGTTCGAAGTAGCTACAAAATAGTGACAAACTATTTTTTGAACCCTGTATAATTGAAATAGGATCATGAGGGTTTGTTAGAAACCAATAGAAGTGATATAAAAATGTGTTATCGAGATTCAAGATCAAATACTTTCCACCACAAACGAATATGAGAAGGTACATTTAAGTGCCCAATTGGAAGAGGTGGATAAGAAAGTGCCCTAGTTGTATGATAAAAAAAGACAATCATAGGGAGAAATTTTGGGACTCTAAACTCATGTTGCAAAGATCCAATAAAGCCTCTTGGTTCTCCAACAAGCCATAGACACCACCTTGTATATCTTGTTCCCTGAGTGACTAGAGAAAGTGGAATTGTAAGGAATCTATTCTAATGATACAACCTTGATGGTGTCTTAGAAATCCACAATCGCCACTATATTTGAGGATTTCAAGACATCGACACCAGTCCTTGTACTTTAAGTGGAGCCAGTGCCTTAGGAAAGTCAACATCACAAGATGATAAGAACCACAAACAGGGGCAACCTAATGGATCCAATCAAACATGAATCAAGATGAGTCAGAAGGTGTGGTGAGGGCCTATTAGGGACTTCACTTGCATTTTGAGTTCTTAAGAGTTGCACCACACCATTGCAACCCTAATCTTGCAGATAGTTACGAGTGGACCCATATCTGTGTTAAATATTTTACTTATGCAACTAGCAGTTACGATTCTTCTTTATTATTATAATCATTTAGCACATTAGCTGCATTAATAAGATCACTGAAAGAGACACAATCACATAAATAATATAGACACATAGATTATCCTGGGAAACCCTCACGGGGGAGAAAACCCAGCAAAAAACTCCTCAATATATATAGAACAAATACCAAACAAAAGATCCTCCTCTACTCCTTCACTAGGAAGACTAGTGCACCACTTAACCAAGAAATACCAAGACATAGACCAAGATCCCTCCTTGATGTCACCCCCAATTGCAACAGCTACTCCTCCAAGACTTGTCCACTTCTTCATAGCTATAGAGCTAGTGTGATGAGTGTTTTTCCAAATGAGGCACTTGCCTCTGTTATAAATAATGGTCTGGCCGACCTATAATTAGGTATGGGCTGACCTATCACTTTACCCTCTTAATTTAAAATTAATTTTCAAGGCACAATAGGGTTGAATTTTACTAATGCACAATAGGGCCTAATTAAATATAATATAATAATATTATTCAACTCTCTCTCTCTCTCTCAGATAGAATATTCTTCGAAGTTACAATTTTTCAACACTCCCCTTTAATGAGAAGGGTATTCTACTGACAACATTAATAACAATTGACTGGACTCAATACATCATCAAAAGGAGAGGACATCATCATTAGCATCGGAAACATTGTCAGTCACATCTTTAGTTCATCAAATTTTTTTCTCATCATCAACATCAGTAGAAACTGAACAACATCATCATCTGCAACGTGGATCTAGAGTAACATCATCAACAACAACAACATGAAGTTGGAACATCAACCTCAATAACATGAAGCTGGAACATCAACATCGATAGCATGAAGATGGAACATCAACATCAACAACAATATAAATGGAACATCAACATTTACATGTGGCAACAGAATGAGGCAGGTGCATCAACAACAAAATTTATGGTATTATGATAGACCATCCTTACCAGACCTTTAGGATCTTCCCAGGAATCATAAGATTCCCTAGGATATAAAATCCTAACAAGATACCACGTGGTACTCTGGCAGACCATCATTACCGGACCTTCGGGATATTCCTAGGAATCATAAGATTCACTAGGATATAAAATCCTAACTGAGCTACCACTACTGACCACAGCTGGCATATACATGCATAGTTACTCTGACAGACCATCCTTACCATACCTTTGAGATATGCCCAAGGATGATCGGTTCCTTAGGATATAAAAACCTAACTGAGCTACCTGTTGTTGGTGAGGATACCATAGTGTCATCAAAATCACTTCCCCCTTTCGAGGGAAGTCCTTTCGGACTACACCAAGATTGTCTCAGAAGTACTCAAACTTCACACGAGATAGAGGCTTAGTTAACACATTTTCAACCTACTCATTTGTGCCAACATATTGGAGCTTTACAACTCCCTTCTGCACCATGTCACTAATGTAGTAATATCATATCTCTATGTGCTTTGTCTTATCATGAAACAACAGGTTCTCTGTCATCTTTACGCAACTCTGGTTATCACATAGAATCATGGTAGCTTCCATCTCCAGATCGAACAGACCTGTCAACAACTTCTAAATCCATATGGCTTCGTAACTAGCGAAGCATGTTGCAATATAATCTGCTTCTACGTTACTAAGAGCTATAATGGATTGCTTCCTTCTTTTCCATGAAGTCGTGGCTGACCCCAAACTAAAACAACATCCTGAAGTGTTCTTTCTGTCTGAATCACTTCCAACCCAATCTGAATCAATATAACCATACAGTCTAAATTCATGATTTCCAGTATAACAGAGACCATAATCCAACGTACCCTTAAGGTATCCCATAACATGCATTGCAGCTACAAGGTGAAAATATCTGGGCTCCACCAGATACTAACTCAAGGTGTTCATAACAAAGCATATATCTGGCCTAGTATTCGTCAAATACATCAACGAACCAATAATATTTCTATATGGAGTAGCATCAACCAACTCGGACGAATTATCAACCAGGAGCCTCAAATGCGTTTCCATGGGTGTGGTCATGGATTTACATTCCAACATGTCAAATCTCTTCAGTATTTCAAATGCATACTTCCCTTGGTTAAGGAATTTCTTCTCTGGCCTCTACAAAACTTAAGGACCTAGGAAATAATGCATCGGGCCTAGGTCTTTCATCTCAAATTCTGCAACGAGCTTCCTCTTACAATCTGTGATGAGATTTTATTCACCAAGATCTTGGAGCTTGCTTCAACTTGCAGATGCGATTCTTCTTGTCCTATGCATCGAAACCAAATTTTCACATCACATTGTACCAACCTGGTACACTTTCTCAACTGCAACTCAATCTACATAATCATGTGTTGGTTCTATGTGATTTCTGCAAAGCACTATTTGTCTCAGTGCCTAAGAGTATGTCCTCTAGTATTTTTGCAACTGTTCCTTATGGAACCGGGACTCTGCACTTGCAACTGTTATTTCTGAAGATGAGAATGACTTCTCTATTCTCACTGTGGCTGCTAAACTTTGAGAGTAACTCCTCTACTATACCATGGAAACAATTTCATCTTAAACTGAAGGTATATTTTCTTATTTCATCGAGGCAACTCAATATCAAATACAGGGACTACTCCCTCTGAATCTCATACTGTATCATAATCATGGTTGTTTTGGTTGTCTTCACGAACAATGGAACTAGTTCTTCGATTACTGGAGAAAGTGTCTCTTCGCAGTCTTCTCCCTCTTGCTGGGAGGATCCTATGGACACAAATCAAGCTTTGCATATCTCTATATTGTTATATGCAACTTACTTGATCTGTTAGATCAATATTGGAAGTCACTATTGACTTCCCTTCTAGTCTTAAGGCAAAATTCATATCCCAGTCCTTCTGACTGGCTTCCTCCTCTGTCATTGAAACAAGGAAATATTCTCAAGAGATTTCATGTCTCCTAGAGGTATCTGAAGCTACGATCTAGTCTTCTCAACTCATGGCATTTGTCTGCCAGTCCTGGAAGATGTCTCTTTTTTCCCATCTGATCCTTTCAGAGATCATACTTACTCTGAGTCTTGATTTCTTCTGAGTCTACAAAAACTTCATAGTCTTTGCAGTATATACTTGGTGTTGAATCCCAAGTCTTAATATGAAAAGGTGAGTCAAACTTCAAACGAATTATGCTTCCTGTTAAGGTGGCTTCAATATCCATTGACCAAGTCTACTATGAGTTCTATTCTAATGTTTGGTCATCTTTGGATCCTTCTTCTCCTTACAATCAATCTCCATATGAGACACTTTGTATCTCAAAAGTAGCTTCTTATTCTTCTTTGGTACATGGATGTATACGATCATGTATACAACTTGGATAATCTTGTAACACCCTGTTTCCCCCAGATTGTAAATATAACTGAACTGGCCAAGGACTATGGCAAAACTCATAAGTATGAATATGTGTTGTAAATGGACCTGCGGGAAG
>SNQJ01S0002949.1:1120574-1131129 GCA_010110895.2 Picea sitchensis | reverse complement strand
TGGCAGTAATCTGTGAAGGGAAAGCTTACTTTGACCTTTGAAGCCTTAAACCCTTGATCCTCTTCCTTCAGAACCCCAGATTACTAGGGACGTCTCCCTTGGGATTAGCCACCCTAAATAGAAAGAGCTCCCCATCGAGGTGATAGTGGGTGGGGAAGCTCCTGTTACGCCAGTTTGAGCCTTGACTTCAAGCTACCTAAATCTCTCCTACAAACTGTGCGATAACAGGTGGCTTAGGTGAAGTGTGTACGTGGAGGAGTGTTGAGTTGAGGTTCGCGTAGAAGATTGCAGTCTGGTGGTGGGCGAGACGGCGCGTGCAGAGAAACTGCCATTCATACGGGAAAGCAGCGGGTGAGGCATGCGTGTGGTTAGAGGAAAGGGTGCCCGTGGGGTTGAGCCAAGCAGCAAGGTAAGAGTTGCTGGCTAGTAGAACCGTGGAGCAAAGCAACAACTGCTGGTAAAGGATAGCCCGCGGGTGAGGCAACAAGGCACCAGTGACCGCGCGTGGAAGAAATCTGCAACAGAGCTAGCCAGCGGCCAGGCCAGTAGGTGCTGCAGAGGTGGACGTGGGCGGGCAAGGAGCAGGGCGACAGGGAGTTAGAGGACGGCGGGTGGTGTAGGCCGAGGATGAGGATGTTGGTACAGATGCCAGCAGAGCTAGCCGCCAGCTAGAAGATATAGTCGTCGACCAAGCTAAGGACGTGGCGGAGGAGGCCTCCAGCCAGGAAATTAGATGCCAGCCAACGAGGTAGGGCAATAGAGCCGTCGAGTAGGGGCGATAGGGGTTGGGCAGCCCCCGGGTAGTGGGTAGAGTGCCCAAAATTTTCCGGGCAACAAGTAAAGTGCCTAGAATTTTTCGGGCAATGGGCAGTGTCCAAAATATTTTTTCAGGTAGCCCCAGAATTTCCTTGGGCAGCGGATAGAAGCCCCGTGAAGCAGGCTAAGATAGTCGAGTAGCACCTAGAAAGGGCTCGGGCAACCCAAAAATACCTAAGCAACAACAAAAGGTTGCAGGCAACAGGTCTGGGCAGTGGGCAACGTATTCAGGCAGTAGGTAGCAGGCTCGGGCAGTAGGCAATAGGCTCGGGTAGTGGTACGTGGGTGCTGGATAATGGAGCATCTATCCATATGATGGGAATAAGGTCGATGCTCCTTGGTGTTTCAGAGACGGGTTTAGACTTGCATGTGAGATGTGGGGCTAGCACTAAGCATGTAGTCAAGGGGGTTGGATGTGTCAGATTCTAGCTAGAGTCAGGTGGTTCTCTGGAGGTGGCAGAGGTGTTATTTGTTTCGGAGCTAAAGGTTAATTTGCTCTCAGTATCAACTTTGGAGGATTTGGGTTATGCAATTATGTTTGAGGATGGACATGTACTCATACGTTCAGAGGGAGCAAATACCCAGGATTCAGCGGTGACGCTTGGCATCAGGGAGGGTATGATGTACAGGGTGCTGGGACAGCCTGTAGTGGGGTCCAAGGGAATCTTGGATCGTAGATCAAATTAGAGTGCGACGAAGGTAGCAGGAGGGTCTTCCAGTTCAGAGGGAGTAGCTACAACAACAACAGACTTGATGGGGTCAGAGATTGATCTAGGAGGAGGTTCTTCTAGAAGTACCTTCCTCACAAAGAGGGAGTGTTAGTTTTTTGGGGTAGCTCAGGCAGGTACTTCTGTGTTGGCATTGCCTAACATGCAGAGGTGTCCGAGTGGCACTCTCTAGATCCTTCTCCACATGGGAGAGCTATGATAAAATGCGATACAATTGATCTTTATTTATACAAAATGTTCTAAAACATAGTTTGTCCACAAAACTTAGGGTAAAACACAAGACAAGGGGTCAACAACCCTTATCTTTCCCCTTTACAAAAATAATATTATTTAATTCATACTTTGCACATAAAAGAAACCCTAGAAACATGACATCACCCTTCTTTTGGGCAACGTTTTGGCATTTTTAGATGGACATTGAGCTTGAAGATGAATCATTGGGCCTCCAAAGGCTCCGTCCTCATGTGCTAGGCTCATCTCTGTCATGCAAAGGGTCTTCTCCCTCAAAAATGCCAAGTGTCCATCTCCACCACCAAGCCCTAGCAATAGGGTGACGTCAAACCCTCAAAAGGTGACGTTTTGGCCCTCTTAAGCAAGTCATTTGGAATGTAGGGGCTGGGTAAGATCCTCCAAGGTTTCCTCTAGGCCTCCAAAGGCATGTCATCATCATCCGGAATGTGGGCCCTTGGCATCCAACCTGTGGGCTTCAAGCCCCCATGGAAGCCCAAGTTGGGCTTGTTTTTCCAAAACTGTCCACCAACTAGGTCTTGCAAAGACAAATGGATACGCCCTCCAAGGATCTCAAGTCAAATGCATCATGATGAGTAAATCAAATTAATAAATGAGCCATCTAAGCATGTACATCCAAACTACCTTGTCAAAATAAACAAATGCTCAAAGACCCTATGCAATTTGCCAAGTTTAGGTATGGGAAGGTTGACAAAACAACCTATTGGGTGAATCGTTCCTCAAGTTTAGGGAAGTTTAGGGGTGTTTCCCAAGGGGACCTCCTTCTAAGTCATGTGGATGAGGTGTCATGTATGGGGGAAAAAACTTTGGGCATGGGGTTCATGACATACAAGTTGCAGTGTCTCATCTATGGGTGCCTTTGTAGAGGGTGTGCTGCACCTTCGTTTTCAATGCAACCTTTTTCCAAGCCTATTTATTGCCTTTTATTCTTTCAAGATGTTTCTAGGTTGAAGCCAAGGTGGGGCTTCTACCTAAGCATGAAAAACTATGCCCACCTTGACTCTACCCTGGTCACATTATGGTTCGACAGGTTGAAAACATGCGTGGGGCTTCTACCTAAGCATTAAATTCAATGCCCACACATGCTCCACCTTGGTTGGCATTTTATATTAGTTATTTTTTACGGGTCCCATCAGTTTCTTATGAGAGACATTTCGTTGTCCTTGGGATCCCTGGGCGAGCATCTAGAAGGTTAGTGATTGGATTTTATCTTTTTCCAGCTACAAGCCTCTGGGCCTTCAACCCCTTCTTCCCATGAAATGAGAGACAACCCCTTCTTGGGTCAGTACACCTGAAAATCCCAAAAGATAAGGAGATGAGGGGATGGAGTGTGGAAAGTGACAAGTATGGTAGGGAATGGCATGATGACTCGTTCAAAGGACCTCCCAATAGCAAACCTATCCCTAAGGGTGACCCACTTGCTAGGGTGCAATGTCAACCACCAAAGTAAAATAGGGCAAAGAGCATAATGTCCAAGCAAACGTTACATAATCAAAAGCAGTAATAGATGGAACAAACTCAAATGCCTCAAATATTGAAATGATAGTCACCATAATACCTGGCTTGTACCTCATGGAGCAAGATCCAATGTCTTCCGAAAGCCAGCTGATGTGGTGGATGCCGTCGTGATGAACCTGGAGCTGTGGTGACGAGGTGGGTCTCTGTCTGTGTAAGTGGACACTGTTGGTTAGGCTATCTCTCAGTACTCCATGTCTGCAACCTGAGGGCCTCGAGACATCATCTCCTTAGTTATCCCTAGGATTTGGGGATAACATTTGGCTCCTACTTGGGGACATGTATTCGCCGTAGAGTGCATGAGAACCGCAACAGGTCCTAATGGACCTGTGCCTGCACACACTGGAACAACAAACTGCACTCATCCTTTGTCCATATAAAGAAATCCAAAACTTCAAAAATGACAACTAATCTTAAGAAATATTTTTTTTGCATTTTTCATATATATGATGAAAAGAAAAACATGTAAATCAATAATGCAAGTAGAGAAAAATGAAAATAGAAAATGAAATGCAACTAAACTACCATGAGCAATCAATATGCAAATGCAAGAAATCAGGATGACCTACCTACTTACTTGGGGCCTTGGGGCCCCGAAGATCAAGCGATAGGTGATGTCAGGTGAAGTCATACAACCGGTTCAACCAGTTGATCATCTCATCAAAGTATCCCTCCCTGTGCTTAATTATGTAAAACAACAAAGACAAGTCAAGCACGTAAGGATCGTGAGCATAAATAGATATATAATCAATCGTGAAATGAAATGAATGGAGATGGGTGGGAGGGAGGAAATCCTGCTGGAAAGAGAAATCATCAGCTTGATCATGCTGCCTGAAAGTGTAACCACAAGCCCGATCAATCCATCTCTGATCAATTCATCTCTAAAGGTTTCGTAATATGCAATTTTCTTTATCCTTTTTCTTCAGTTCTTCCCCATGAATCATCCTTATCATTGCATTTTCTTATCTTTCTTTGCTTTAAGTTCTTAACCACCATAATGAGTTCTTCATTAAGGGCTTGCAACTTAGTGAATTGCATCTTTTTTCCTGTTACCCCTCATATTGTATGAGTAAACTTGTGATTTTCATCACATGATAATATTTTCAGGATGACATATATGGAGCATTTGATGGACTTGCCGGAGTTGCAGTACACACCCTCATGGAGTTTCTTCCTTTTGTGACAATTTTGGCTTACACTCATATGCTTGGAGATGCTACTTCTATTTGATTGGATGGTGTCTTGGTGGAGGGGTCTCACTTCTCCTTGTTGGATTATCATTATGATGCCTTATGGTTCTCCTCCCATGTTTCTTTCTTTTGCTTGATGAATCACTCTCTTGGCACTTCAAGGTTTATTTTGGCATGATTGGGCGTGGTTTAATCTCTCGTGTGTGATCCTAGCATATTTGATGGTTTTTGATACACACATCACTTCATTATGATATGGACTACCTCATTTGATGGAACGCCCACTTGTTCAATCATGTAGAGGTTTTTTTAGCCCTTCCAACGACTACTTTGACCTTATTGGATGGACGCTTATTGCATGAGGGCCCTAGCTTATTGGGCTTAGTTTTACACTTGTATTCGGTTATTGCGACGTGGACTATGGTATTAGGTGGAGCACCCCCTTTTTTGACAAACATGTTGAGGCATCCACCTATTTATCACATTATTTTATTGCTTGAGATGGGGTTGTCCCCTCATGCATGGAGTTAGTTGGATGTTGTAAACAATTTGCACATGTGATTGAAGGTTGTTAGTTTGTTGCTGACTCCTTCTTCCTTGTACTTATGCATTTGCACATTTATTGAGGGTTGTTATATATTGGAGATTGTGCTATTGAGTTAGTTGAGGAGGTGTCCCACTCTTTGGTTGCTAGCTTTGACACTTGGTCATACTATTGATGGGACATGTCACTTGAGGGTTTTTTACTTGGCCAAAACCCTAAAACATCTCACCTATGATGACCACGTGCCATTTGAGGAAGCTTTACTTGGTTCATGGCACACCTTTCATACATGCTTGATGGGATGTCTAGCTTATGGGAGCCTTATTTGCACTCATTAATGGGACGTCTCATTTGGAGGATCCATACATGCCATGTGGATGGGTTTTATTCCACATATGATGTAGCATGGGCAATTTGTTGATCATTTTGATGGGGCCATCCCCTCCATTCATGGATTTGTTGAAGTATTGTGATGGTAGTTATCACCTTTGAGCTCACCCTAGATGATTGGGATGTTCACCTTGGAGAGTCTACACATGTTGTATTGGATCACAATTGGGGATTTCAAACCCTAATTTATGGAGGAGATCTAGGCAGAGGCTACTTGCTATTTTTGGGGGTTTTTACTTGGTCAAAACCCTAATTTAGCTTTCCGTTCTTGAGCTTATCTTGTTGGAGGATGTTACATGGCATAACCAATCTCACTATTTTAATATTGTTTGACTTGTCTCATGGAGTTGGTTTTGTGTGAGCATTATTGCATTGTTCTTTTTGGAGGAAAATATGGATCTAGAAGTCTCCATGATTATTTTGTTATTCTTCTTGGAGAGGTTTGTGGATCTAGGAAAAGAAATATAATTTTATTGTAAAAGGAGATGGAGCTCAATTCTATTTAAAGAGTAGCTCTCTGCATTTGTAGGTCATGGTTGGATTTGTGAGGAGTCTTTCCTCTTGGAGGTTTGTTGAATATCTTTTTGAAGGATTAATGGAAAGTTTAATGGTTCTTGCTTATCATCTATGAAGCTATGTTTTGTTTCTAATTGTTGTTGGTGAATGCTAGAAATTCCTTGCAAGGAACTTGTTTTGAAGGGCCATTTGTGAAGGGTTTATCTACCACGTTGGACAGGTTTAATGTGAGGATTTTTTCCCTCTTAATCTCCTTTGATGTCTTCTTTTTGAATGTATATCTTGCATCTATCATCTTGTTGAGTGTTATTGTTGGATTAAGGTTCCATTGTAAGACACACCCTCATATCATGGTTTGAGAGTGGCACCTACATGGCCCTCCAAGTTTATTTCTACATCATTTAATAATAAGTTAAGGCTTATTGTGGCATGGCTCTACTTGTCTTAACCATTTGTAAATTTTCTCTCTTTAGTTTGATCTGTTGACTCCATTTTTCCCAATATTGGATAGGCAGTAGTCCCTTGCCCTCCATCACCCCATTATTTTTACTATGCTACAAAAACAATGTTTTGCTAAGCTATCTCTTCACACCACCTTGAGCCTCCTTGTCATAGTCTTAACAATCCTATTTTAGGGAAGCCACCCTTGTGTTGGAGCCAAACTGAAGTGTGGGAAGGAGCTACTATGGTGACTGTGGGTAGCCCCTCTAAGTTACCCTTGGGTTTTCATTTTGTGCTTGGGACTTTTATATACACATATAAGTGAGAGTTTGGGACATAACACTTCCTAAGTTCTTACTTGGCTTCCTTCAGTTCATATTTGATTTTCTTCATATCCTCTGAAGCCATTAACCTTATTCACTTATTTGAGGATAATTCTTCAAATTCTTCCCAAGTAGAGTGTTGTCTAATGTCCTTATTATCAAGACTATACCACTAGATTTTAGCTTCACCTGATAAACAAGAACCTATATGCATTAACTCTTCCCAATTTTCTTTTGCAAGATATAGCCCTTCTCTAGTATCCATTTCATCTTTGTCTCCTTTAAACTTAGGTATTGCTATTAGTTCTTACCTGAAAAATCAAGATTTAGTCAAAACCCTCAACTTCAAACTACCATACCTTCAATATTTATCCCAATTCATCGAAATGTATTTACCAATATATTTTCCTTTATTTCCTCTTTCCAGCAGCTTTTGAATTACCTCAATCAAACCTTCCAATCAAAAGCTATGCCAATTTTAAATTAACATGCTTTTTAAGCCCTTCTTTGGGGACTGCCCTGCAGGCCGACCTTGTAACTGATGTATCTACGACATATCTTTACCAATCAAGCTCACTATTGGCAACTTTACAGTGATAGATGAATCTACAAGCTCCTCCTCAATCTCAGACATAGATTAAGGGCATCACTTGTATTTCAGATTTCTGCAGTCAGCTCTCTTTCTTCTGCGGCATCACTTGTTTTTACTGTTTTTACCTTCATGGCTGTGTCGAGGGTTTATCCAGAATGTATTTACCCCAATTTTTCATGATACTATGATATTTATTTACTTTATTTCTGCTTTAGAGAGAGATGCCCCAGGCGCATATTCTTTTGCTATTATTATTGGCTGTTATTTTTGAGTCCCATTGACCTATTTTGTTCATTAGTGGATGCCAATATAGTTTTTTTCTTTCTTTCTTTCCGATGCCATGTTGGCTTTTCAGAGTACATATGGCCAAGAGAAGAGAGATCCCCGTGGTTCACGTGCTCATGTCAAACGTTAGGACTGGGATTCTATACTTGTATATATAAGGAACAAGTATGATAGATATGTTGAAAACACATATTATTGTTGGCATGTGTTATTTATTTTATTTCCAGCTTTGATTATGGCAAAGTTCATGTTCATGTGTAGTTTGGAACTGAAAAGACCTTGATAGATTCAGAGTAGCAAAATATTTTTAAGAGGGAGACAGACAGATACGGGTTCAAGTCTTAACCACATGTAAATGGAATACTCATGGATATAGATACCCACACATTTCAATGATGTTTCATCCTTATCTTGTGTTACACACTTGATTTTCCAGTAGAACATTTGGTAAAAAGCAACGAAGTTTGATTCTAATGTGGATTAGGTTCCTTGCAGTGCAAGGATTCCGGATTCTGTGGACAGGAGCAGGAGCTCAGCTAGCTCGTGATGTTCCCTTCTCTGCAATTTGCTGGTCAACTCTTGAGCCAGTAATCTCTCTCTCTCTCTCTCACACACACACACACACACACACACACAAGAGTGCTTGCATGCAGAGTCCATGCATATTCTGTTCTAGGAACTCTAATGGAAGACTTTCCAACCAAAACAAAAATAGTGAAATCTCCAGAAATTTTCAACACCCATCAATTTTCCCACCATACTTGATTATTATTCCTAGAAAACATGTGCTTAAGTTACGTTCCACCTATTTTGATATTAAACTTCACTATATCAGTTATTCCAACATAGAAAATTTATCACCATAAGATTCTAGATAGCTTATTGACTGGTTTTAGGTTCGTTTTTCTTCAAGAGAGCAACACATCAGCTGGCTGATAATTTTTCCTCGGTTGTTTTTCCTAGTCAATTTTTAGGTGAACCATCTGAAAAGGCGTTAAAGCTCTCATCCACATGGATTGTGCATTTGAATATTTGAACTTTGTAATCAAATTTCCATTGAACATCATGTTTTTTTACTTTTTATTAGCTGGCATTTATAGAAAGGAATGACATGATTCAATTTGTGTGGTAATAGTTTGATTCTCCTGTAAACAAAAATTGTGTGGTAAATCCCAAGGGTCTTTCGTTGATCAGTTGAATCCACAGAATCTCTTCAGCAAGTTTTATGAGCTGAGTCCTCAGATATTAAATGAAGCTCTTAAAGTGGCCAGCTGATATTTCACAATCAGTTCTGCTAGAGGATCAACCTTCTTTTGCATAATTTTTGCTAGAGCAACTGCTGCTTTACTAATTGCCTACCTTTTCTGAGTGTTATTTTGTATGTTATATATATCCATGACTAAGGGTTTGCAATTGGAGCCTGATCTCTTTGTTCACTCCAATTCGTGTTGCTTATTTCATAGATTTGGTTCTCGTCTTGAGTTTAGGTGGATAGATATAGTTTTATAAATTAGATGCTATAGATTTTCTAGCTCAGTGTACTTTCCAATGCCGACTTCATTTGTCGATCAACAACTTGTATGTAATGTCCCCATTTTGGGACATTATAACATTACAAAGTGTTATTATGCCTACCAGAGTAGCCAGATAGGGGTAACAGAGAGTTTGGGAGATATTGAGAGTTTTATTGGGCCCGACTTGCGTTGTTCATTATCAGGATCCATTCCGCACAACTTGGCTTTGGTTCCATTGCATTTCGACGATTTCCATAAATTTGAGTTATTATGGGTCATATCTTAATTAAATTCACTAAGAAGGTCATAATGGGCATATTACTTGGAGAAACCTCTTAGTGTAATAGCTCATTGGAATCGGGAGGAAGAGAAGTACAAAATAAAATGATGAGAAGTGACTTTTAGTGGCCGGAGAAGCCATAAGGATGGATAAATCACTTTTTAGAGGTAAACCGTAAAATGGTTAATTAATTAATTAATTAAGTGATTTAATCAAGGAATAATAAAATAAAGTAAAAGTCACTTGGAGGGAAAATGTCAACAATGAATTAGGGTTTCGGGAAGCTATAAAGGAAGGGTAAAGCAATCTAATTCATAATTATGTTATGATTTGATGTTGAGATAGTTGCAGAGGAGGAGGAAATCGACCCCCTTGTTGTTTTGTGGATGTTGAGAGACACACCCTAGCCTATTGGAGATACCATCCAGGTATTTCACTGTGCATTACAGGTATCAAGTTCAGTGATTGTGCAACTCAACCAATGAGGGCGCAAGTGTTAGAGAGAGGGTTTGTGCAACCGCTTGAGACAGTTCAGTATTTGGTCGATTCCTTTCGACCCATTAGAGAGCTAGCTAGGGCGCACCTATTGAGCCACCTGTCGTCAGGTTCCGACAGTGGAATCTCCTAGAAAGTAGAAAACAATCATTTAGGGCGCAGCTCTCGAGGAAGTACATTTGGGGTTCTAGGGGATATTCCATAGCAGATCCGAGGAAACCCTTTCGACCCATTACAGAGGAGGCCAGGACGATCGTTCCTAGTCATACATTGTCAAATTCCGCCAGTGGGATCACTAGGGCGCACTCCCACAACCCAAGAGGTGCGCAAACCCCCAGGGGGTGACATACAGAGCTTCAGAGGTCGGATCTTCAGTCCGACAGTCATCAGTATCAGCCTAGAGGCCAGGGCGCTTCTTTTGAGATAGTTTCCAGCTCATTCCGACGGGTATCACAATCAGGGCGAGTTTTCCAGATTCTGCAGCAGTTACCGTGAGATGCCAGACTGCTTTTTGCCGATCTATCCGTGCATGCGCAGACCATCATTCATTCTTCTGATCACGGGTGTTTCTTGTTAGTTGATTTGTATTCCAGTGACGATCATGAGATCTAACTGATGATTAGTATATTTGCTTCCAGCTTATTATTGTATTTCCTGCTTTTTCCTCATTATATATA
>SNQJ01S0002949.1:1050526-1092862 GCA_010110895.2 Picea sitchensis | reverse complement strand
AAAACCCTAGAAGGCTAAGCACATGTTATTGTCCTTGCCTTAATAGCTTTCACCTACTAGATTTTGCTAAGAAGTCGATTTTCTTGAAGCTTTTGCTAAGGGCCTTGCCATTGCAACACCCTAGCACTTTTGCTTCATCCAAGCCGTCATTTGCTTCATCTTTGAGCTAAAGGAGGAAAACTACTAGGGCCTAGGGTTACCTACGCCCTAGTAGCTATTTTCCCCCTAGGGTTTGGTAGTTGAAGCCTTGGGTTACCAACACTTCAACTATTGACCTCTCTTGTCTTTAGTTCTCCTACTATCATTTGTTCCTTCAAGATTTGTTGCCACCTAATAGACTCCATTTGCCCTAAAGGCACTAACCTAAGACTTGCTATTGAGTGATTGACCAAAACCACTATCAAAACCTATACTTTAAGCTCTCTACTAACCACTCCTAACATTAGAATAGCCTAATCTACTAACTTAGTTGTTGTTGTTACTAAAGTAAGCTACAACCATTTTTTGCAGCATTAAAAGCATCTAAAAGCAATTGAAAAAGTTGATTAATGCATTGCCTTACTTGCTTCTGACAAATGCTAGTATTTTGATGTTAATGAGTGATTATTCTAGGTCATCTTGAAGCCATTCTAAGGCACTTATTGTGAAGCTATTGTCTTATAAATATTGTTGCTACAAATTTATGTTTGCTTCACCATTATATCAGCCATTTCTTTTATTAATAAAGTTTGTGGTTTTATGAAGTACTAACACCAAGTTGTACTTGCGAAAGACATATTTCTTGTTGCTTTGTTCCGGGCAGGTACATCTTGATACTTAACTACTTCATTGGTTAAAACCCCTGGACTTTCTGATCAGTGTGACTTGTGAGGGGACATTTTCATAGACATCTTAACCTTGCCTTCTCAAACCCCCGGGTCACCAGGGACGTCTCCCCTGGGCCATCAACCATAAATAGAAAGAGGCATCTTATTGAGGTGACAATGATAGGATAACCTTTGTTACGCCAATTTGCCTTTCCATTAACCTTTCCTTTGATCAAAGTACAAATTGTGCGATCACAGTCCCAAAGACTCATAATGTCTCAAGGATCCACAATGTGTGCTCAGAATCTGAATCTGGGTCTTGGAGCACAAACTGCTAAAAATAGAAAGTTCCTGCATGTCGCCCAGAAAAGTGTTATCGGACCTAGAATCATGCAAGGACCATCCCTGTATGCTCAAAACTACTCCAAACTGTCAAGAGACCCACTCAAACCATGTCTCCTAAAAAGTAGGCACCCCTGTTGTATGTAAACATCTTTCTCAAATGCATGGGAAACCAAGCTAATTCTAACTCTGAACCAAACAACCATGTACCGATCATATACCTGTCTCTGATGGGAACCAACCTCTGCTAACCACAACCGCTAAACTCTGGAAGAATCTCAAAATGCCAACCAAAATAGTGCATGTTGGCTCTTAACCCTCAAGATTTTCAAGGGTGAAAATCTAGGGGTTAAGATGTTGGAGGTGAAGCTCTTGGCTGGGAAGGCCGATCGGCAGCCCCTACAAACGTCCTTCGAAGAACTCATGCAAATGGGTGTCAGAAGAGAAGCCGATGCAAATAACAAAAGGTCGTGTATCATCATAACCCAAGATTTGCAAAGGTTGAAGTTACAGGGGGAGCACTAGAATTTGAAATCATAACCAGATTCACATTGTCACGCTGCTGCAAGAAACGCCCATGACAAAGAAAAGCATGCAAGCATCTCCATGTGGCTACATGTCTGGCTTATCGAAGTTGACACCCTTGCTACCTACGCTGCCTAGTTTTTAATCATGGAGTTATCTAAAAAAATAACTTGGCTCTAATACCACTGACAGGCCAGAGATGAATAACTCCACGCATAATAATTTTGTATTAAAGTGAGTGAAATATATATATTATATACATACAGATGACCTTTGGTTTCATCTTCCCAGAGGTTGGATGGCTGTTCCTATTCACCTACGACTCTTCATTTTCTCCTAGACTAAATATTTAAAATAATATCTACAGTACCATAATCCCAAGGATTGGATAACTGACAAATTCTACAAGAAGTTACTGTCTAGGTATCAGCAGCATCCTTTATTATTTGAGCATTTCCATGTTCAATCTTAGAATGATAGGTTGCACAGTATCATAGCATAGATTAGTATATATAATTCCAGGCAGAAAACTCCTTTCATTTCCTCTGCATTCCTGGACTTGTTTAGATTTCCATTCAGAAAGGCTTCTTTGGCCTCTGCCATTATTTTAACTAAATCAGATCTTAATTTCTTTATCAAACATGGTAAGGCGACAAAAGGAAACAATATCAGGCCAGACATCTGTATGAGAATATACAAGAAAGACATCTTACCGTCTCAAGGTTCCCTTAACATTGTCGCATGGTAAGTGCCTTGAATGCAACCAGAAAAATTTGTGGCTTAATCTAAGTGGGTCACCAATGTTGCTGGAATCTAACTATAGTTTGAGCTCAAATTTGAAACATAGCTATGATAATAGACAAATTCCAGTCATTGGATATTTTATGACACTAGAAAGCAGATTGCAGCAGACTGGATTAGTATAAACAATGCTTAATATTGATATACTTCTATCATTCGATCACCTAATGCCCACAAATTGCAAACATGACCCATCTCATAACAATGTATGATCTGGAGTGGAACTCACAGAAAATAGAGTCAAGGCAACTTTGCGACAGAAGAACAAGAAGCCAGAATTTTCTTTTATCTGACAAAACAGCAACTGAGAACATTATTTAGTTCAAGCCTCAAGGATGAACACTTACAATCTCTTCCAGCAGATGTATTTTTCACAGACAATGGCACACCAAGTAAAGTCTTCCACATTCCTGGAGGTTTGATATCCATGCGAATTTCCTTCTGGGCCTTTTTACAAGATGATCACAGCAGAATCCCATGTCAAGATAGAATGATACATAGCACTTAACTTATGACATAAATATGCAACCATTATTTATACAGTGGAATGGCAAGAGATATGTTACAATACAGTACAAATCTATTTTGTTGAGTGTGAAAACACATCCAGTTAGACAAAAGGATCCTAAAAATTCTTTCATAATGTAAGTGGACCATGCTTATCTTTACTGCTACATTTATAAAACATAGTATATTGCTCTAAAAGATTTAAATTCCAATAAGATGTGATGAGGAAGGCCCAAATTTTAAAGGCAAACGAATGCATGACAGATCTTAGTCTGAAATTATCAAACCTGTCCAAGACAGTAAGAATCACCACAATTTACTGATTACTACTTGTTCTACAAATAGAACAACAATGTACACAGTACACTACATCTGTATGCAAAGTTGTTATGTCTTCCATGGTATTTGTCATTGCCAACCACACAACACCCCTCAAAAAATTTTAAACGTTTTAGGAAGCATGAAACACAATTGACATAGCAGCATTTCAAACTATGGCAACTGGGTACTGGGACCCCCAAGTTTCTGAAGCAGAAGCAGAAGCACTTAATGACTTCAGACTTTAATTGGATATAACCAAAAAGATATATAAATGTATAATGTATATAAGAATAAACGAATGATGATTTATAATGAAGAATGGCCTTGCATTTATAGGCCTTACAGTGACCAGTCATGCAAAGTTATGTTTCTATGAATGAACCTTTTAATAATTACATTACTTTCCTAGACCCTGTAGTTTAGGTATATAAATCATACTATTAATAAAGTTATTTTATATACATAACATTGCCACCTTCTCTAAAATGCTTCATCCTTGAAGTGTTATCATTTGTTCTAACACTCGCTCTTTCTTTAATAATGTTCTTCATATTTAGTTGGTATTAATTCCTTGGTTGAATTGATGATCTCTGTTACCCAGTATGATGCATGAGCACATTTTTAGGCATGTTGCTATCAGTTGCCAAATACTTACAGAGGTTCAAATTGAGTATGGGCATTATCCAGGGACATATCATGGAAGCACACACCTTTCATGGGATTACCCTTATGGTTGAGTGAGGAATCTTAGAATTTCCTAGTAACTGACTACTAACTCAACAGTGGGTGTTGTGGTGTCTTTGAGAAAAGTGTTATGTGCAAAGTGATCAATTCATGTCCCTATCAATGGTTTTGATGGCATATTTCAGTGCATTCAGCATTATGGTGGTGACATGGTGCKATTTGGTTAGGAGGGTGTATGTCACATTACCCCTTTTATTATTTGAGTGTCATCATCTCCTTTTTTATGCTCCAGCATTCAGATGGTGTTATTTCTACATTATATGGTGATATCGGGTTCATGTGTAAGCTTCCTAGTAGATATGCCATGTATTTGCACTTTATTCAACTAATTATCATGTCTACTAAGGTTATTTCAAGTTTAATTATTTGTGCACACATGTTGAGGATGATTGGGATAAGTTAACTATTGATTGTCTGTTATGAGTGTACATGGGGCCTCCTACAATTCACCCTAGCACATGTGGTGATCTTTTCCACCAGGAGATGATATTACATGATGATGTTGTGAGACTAGGTGGAGTGCACCCCTTTTGGCACACATGTGGAGGCAGATTTGACATATTTTGTTATTATTTTAGCATAGGAGGCGGACGGCACCCTCTTGTGATGGCAGATTGTGTGGACACTTCTACACTTCTTGGTTGACCTTTTCACCATTAGCTAGCTTTTAGAGCATCTTTGACTAGCATTTTGACTTGGAAAGTATGCTGGAAACTATTTTTAGCAAGTTGACTAGCTGTTATGACACATGTGGGACAGCAAATAACACTTGGTAGCCTTACACTCTTCTCTAGATGGATCAATTTAGTTCTTGGACACTTGTCATGCATGGAATCTCTTCTTTCTAGCTCACATGTGCCACTCAAGCATGATTTTTTCTAATTTTGGCATGGGTCGACCTCCTTGGAGAAGAATAAAGCTCTCATGAAGAAATTGACCTCCTTGGTTGACTATTTCAAATAGTTGTTGTAGCCATCAATATTTTATTTTTTTTGTTAGATAGGGTTTTTGCATGAAAAATATTATTTTATTGTAAGAGGTTCTAGCTCTCTATATATAAAGAGAGCCCCTCTCACTGTAATGGTTGTTGATAGTTGGAGAAACTCTAGTTCTATTTTGTTTCGGCTTTTGGAGCACTGGAGCATTGATGTAAAAGACATTGTATTGTTGAATACAAAGGAAAGAGCATCTTCAAATATCAAGCTTATTGAGGAGAATACAATCTGGGTATTGTTAATCTAGATTGTGAGAATTTAATTGACAAATAATTAACTCTTTGAAATTCTGATGCTATTAATGATTGAAATATTGGAGTGCATTTGGTTTGCTTCATCAGAAATCTTGCATGCTTCAAGTATTTCAGTTTTAAAGCATTTTCTCCCAAGAATTTGATGAGAATCTTCTTCATTAGAGTTAATGAGATGTTCTGGAAATTACATTACAGCAAACAATTAGTGGCTATAGCGTGCTTTATATAGCTACTAACAACCTTAAGATAAGTGAATTTAGACTATAAAACATTTCTCTTTAAGACCCTGTTACCACAAAATCTCATACCCAAAGATGAAAAATCTTAACACCTAGATAGAGGCATGTGAAGCTAGGAGGTTGGCCACTATCACCTCACCAATAACCCTCTGCACTTTAGACAAAGAGTGGACCTAAGTCAAAGGGGACTTCCCTATGGTTGCTAGGCTCACTTCGTGTAATATGGAATAGAGTAAAGAGAGATCAACAACAAATACAACAAAAGGAAAATGGGAAAGTTGTTAAAAAAATGGGCTTGGAGGTGAAAGATGGAAGGGGAAATCCAGTGCCTTATTTCTTGGGCTAAGCAGTCATGAATGCAATCTGAGAGGGCTATTCATCAAATGGTTTGGGGTTATAAATAAGCAAGATGACATTCTCTATAGCATTCACTTAACTTAGTAAACAAAGGATTACAAGGTCTTGAAGGGAAGGGACTCACAATAGGAGCTCCACAACCAAACTTACTCAATAGGAGAGGTTAAGCTTTACTCACTAGGGATGTTAGGGCTTTAAAACCCTTCTCTCTTGGATATGGTGAGAAAAATCACTCACAAGAGGAGGTCTAGGGCTCTCATTCCTCCTCTTTGAGACAAGGCGTGCTCCCAAGTCTAGCTTTGACAATCTATCCTGTAATCAAAAGTCTACCAATATGTGCAATAGAATATACATGTCACACATAAAAGATTGTACAAATATGAAATAACACAACTTACATAACAATCACCTTGCTTCCAAGGCTTGGAGCTAGCTTGCTCACAAGTTCTTCCATTAATCACTAAGTTCCAATCCAAGTTACAAATGGAGAGAGCAAACCTTTATATAGGTTTTAGCTCAACTCTCCTCTACAATAAAATATTATTTTCCTAAGAAAATCAAAATATTTACAACAACTACATAAGGGGGCGAATTAGGTCAAAATCCCTTAGAAAACACTTAGATACAATGTTCTAGATGAGTGCAGTGCCACATGTCACCTTCCTCCATCTTCATCTTCATGCAAAGGCAAAATTTGGATGCCAGTTGTCCTCCTCGTGTGCAAAATAATAATAAAAGGCTTGGTCAAATAGGTAAGCCGAATTTCCAAAGGTGTGCATGAATGCCAAGTGTAAATCTCCATGATGAGAGTGCTTATCTAGAAATAACCTCCTCCTAATAATAATATTATTTGAGTCAGGCGAATCTCCAAGTGGATGAGTAGTTTGCCATGTGTAAAGCTCAAAAAGGGGGGCACTCTTCTAGATATGCCATGTGTCTCCATTAGTTAGCTCCTTCTAGAAGTCTTCTATCCATAAATAATATAAAATTTCTTTATTTAGCTTGTGCGCCCTTTCATAATGTGCTTTAGCCCACTTTGACTTGGTTTCAAACAATAAAATATTTCCTTCTCTAGTGTGCCCTTGGTTCTTGTGCTTTGAGGACAAATTTGAGTAGATAATGACCATGAAATGATCCTTCAACAAGTGCACCCTAGGAAGTAGTGCCTTTGTTCACTTAACAACCTTCATCACAATAACCACATGTGCCCTTGAAGAGAGAGAAGTGTGCCCTTGAAAAATGTGCATTTGTGTCCATTTTGACCAAGTAAACCTTGAAGTTCTCACCCTAGAAAGTGCACCCTTGACACTTGTGCAAATTGGTCTTCATCAAATCCATGAGATCTCCTCAAAACGTGTGCAAATGGGCACCTTTCGAACAAGTCAAACCATCACTAACAACTTCACACATGTGCAAGGTGTGAACAAGGTTATGCAAGAAGTGGATATGTCCTCATAGTGGAGCGCACCACCTAGAGATGTTTGCATGAGTGGATAAGATGAATGAGGTCAAAAACCCTAGGGCGCATGGGTAATTAGTCATGTTAACCCCTCTCACCTAGGGGTAACTAGAGAAGATCGGGTCTCATGGCCCGCAATGAAGATAGTGATCCCGATGATGATGATGATCAGTAACCTCATAGGCAATAGCCCACCAGCCCTTCAAATGCCTCCCTCCTCATCAACACAGCGCATCACACTTGATCAGCATGGTTCATTGGAAGAAGGTAGTCCGGCACATTATGAGGTACATTAGTCCTTGTTTCATATAAAGTGTCATATTTAATGCATTTGGTATGCAAGAGAGGATCATGGGTTGAAGTTGGATAATGAATCATACGCTGAGAAGTTATGCTTTTTGCCTTGTTTTACCTTGGTGGCCATCATTAATGCCCTAGTCTCATATTGTCACTCTTGGGGAACAAGGGTACCACTGGGAGGCTTTGATAAGGGTAACATACCATTCCCCCCCATAATTAACACTTTCCATCCTGGGCCCTTTCACAGTGTAATAAACTTCGGTATGGTTATTAAATGTACACCAAAAATGCCTATGGTTCATCCTCCTATGAGAAGAAGGGATACAATATCGAGGTTGATGCAGCTGCTATAAAAAATGATAAAGAAAGAATGTTACAAAAGAAAGAAAGAAATGGATAATGAATGGCCAACTTTAAAAGCCAAAGGCCAGCTTGAGCTCTACCCCCTCACTATGAGGCGATCACCCCTAGCCCTAATGCACTGAATGCATATCAAATAAAAGGACGTCACCATTCTTTCACCCAGGACATTGTGCATTTTATACAGGACATGGCACGTGATGCTGCAAAGTGTTGGGTCACATGATGACTTAGCACATTCAAACATACCCTCTCACACCTCATAGACCATGGAGGATTGACAGATGAGCTCTCATTTTGCAGAGATAGTCATATTGGTTGATAGATGGGCAGGAAACCCACACTTTTGGACAATGCATCCACAACATGATAACCTTTGGTTTGAGGACGTTTCCCTTGCAAATGATTGAGCATCCCTTGGAGAGGTGATGAGCCCTCTTTTCACCTTGCACAATGAGATTTACACCTTGGACGTTGAGCACTTTGAGGATAACGTCACAAGTGTGGTGATTATGATGATGGTGGGGCCAACCCCATCATTAGGGCATCCTTGGGGGATGATTTGGGACACTTGACATGACCTTTAATGAGGAGACATGACACTTCACCTTGCTTGAACCAATTGATGATGAGACGTGGCCTTTGGGGGCCTCCTACACCCTGTTAGAGGATGACGTCACCCACACGTGTGATCTTGGAGGGCATATTTTGGTGTATTAGCATGTTTATCTATTGTTTGAGGCTATTTGAGGGGTCGACCTAGACCTATCTCACTTGTATCAAGGATTTATTAATGTTTTAGGGCTTATGGTGGACATATGCACTAGGGTTGCCTCATATAAAGAGGCTAGTGCTTCATTGTATCAAATCACAACTCATCACTTGTGAGATATCACTTCTATTGCTCTCTTCTTCTCTTTTTCGCTCTAGTGCACTTTTGCGCACCTTTGGAAGGATGGTCTAGTGGATGCTTTCTCTTGTTCTTGGTGGATGATCTCGAGTTAGGGTTTCTTCATGCATAGTGACTTGGAGTAAGTCTTCTTCTTCAAGTTTAACTGTTTGTACATGGTGTATTTTGGTGAATGCTCTATGTTGTTAATTGTTGCACGTTAACTTGTATGCTAGGTTCTTGTTTGAAACCCTAGGAGGGATTAAAAGTCTTTATCCCCCTCCCCTTTTTCTTTCACCTTAATTTGTTGAAGCATTTAAAGACCTAGTTCTAGGGATTAAAAGTCTTTATCCCTCTAGGGTTAGTCTTTAGCTATTTTAAAGGACTAAGGTCTTGTTACCTCTCCAAGAGGTAGCATATATTTTCACAAGGTAGCCCAAGGATGCAAGTTAAAGCCATGTAACCATAGTGGACGATTATGTAGTGGACTCCCAAAGTTAGTCCATTCATAATGAGGCCTTTTAGTCCATGTCTCACTATCTCTCATCCTGGAAAGGATTGGAGGTCGTGGCATGGATCTATTGGGACACATGATTGCATGGAGCCACATGTCTTATGTAGGGGTGATTGCAGTTTGTGGGGCCTAGTCCGGTCCATGTCATGCACACCTATGTCTTCCCGCATGGTTATTATATATTGAGTCTATAGGCATCCCTCGACCATGGTGCACTATCATTTTTGTTCTCAACATGGCAGTCTCGCAAAGTTTTCATCATTGCACGTATTTTGAGGCAGTGCATGTCTTTTGAGGCAGTGGTCCCCGAGGCAAAAACACATGGGTTAAAAATGACCAAGAAAAATTCACAGGCAAAACCCATATGGAAAAATTGTGATTGATGAAATATTAAGGGAGTTTTCACCATTGCACATCTTTTCATGCAATGCACCCCGGAGGTTAAAAAAAAATACATGGGTTCAAAATTAGCAAAAAAAAATCATGAGCAAGACCCATGTCACAGAATTATGATTGATGGAGTATTAAGGGAGATATTGCCTCCCAAGAGAAAATCATCCCACTCCTAAAAATTCGTTAGGCACTTATTTCGAGGTCAAATGGTCAAAGAATGGAACGTTAGGGGTCTTCTAGCATTGGAATAAGTTTGGCAAGTCAAAGATTCCTTCTTGTAAAACTTTATAGCATGAAATACTTAGATCTACCAGCAACTAAAACATAAACTTCAAATTTAATTAGCTAGAAATACACATTCATACTATAGACAACACAAATAGAACAGCTGCACAAAAGAACACTAACTTTTACCCTGGAAACCCCACTCCTCTGGGGAAAACTAGCAATGCTAGAGATCTCTTTTATTATTCAGCTAATGGTTCATGAATACATTACAATGGTTAAGTCTAAGATAACTCCTCAACTCAGAGCTTCTTCTAGCACCTCCCAGAAGCAATCTGCTCCACTGCTCAACCTTCTTCAGCACTCTTGAGATAAACTAGTTCTGGCACTAAAGACTGTACGGACCCTTCTAGTTTCAGCCCTCCTTAACCTGTTGAAACTCTGTTGTACTATACGGTTCAGATCAGTGCTTGTTAGGCGGCTGTACCACCTGTACGGCACCGTACGACTCCTCTTCCTAGCTCGATTTCTCCCTTGATCTGCTCCTTTCGACCGTACTCCTCACGGCATACCACGATGAGACCGAAATACACAAGTTCGGCCCTCACTCAACCTCCCTAACTCGTTCGTACAGTCTGTACGATTTGCTTGTGGTGATGCAACTTGCCTGGTGGGAAAGTAAAGGGCTCAATATCCTTGGCTGAGTACTTGTATTCCTTTTCTCTAGCTGAATCTCACTTAGATCTACTAACTTGGACCCTAGCTCAGCCCTCCTTGACTGGTTCGACTTAACCTGCCCTTGATCTCACTTGAAGTTCCCACTATAGCTCAGATGGTTTTCTTCTCTAGTGATATTGATAAATGAGGCTCTCTTGGTCTTTTATAGACCCTAGTCTTTCTCTCATTTGATTATGGCCCTTAGATCTTCTCCTCAAGATCCAAATCTGACGACGGGGACTTAATCAAGTGTTGAGACAACTTAAGTCACAATCAACGGTTGTGACTTAATCTCGCGTTGACTTAAGTGATTACCCACCATCACTAAGTTGTCTAGGCATCATGGGGCCCCTTCCACACTACTAGACACCCCCAGTGTGGAAGTACTTGCCCGAGCTACAAACTGTAACACTTCTCCGCATGCAAAATAATTAATTTTATTCAAAGATGCTCTATTTCCAAGCAAAGTGGTTAATTTAACTACTAAATGACCAAATCATCCACTTTTTGGGACAAATTGTAACTCCTCATTTATGAATTTGACAAGTCAAACTAGCCATTAAAGAAGGAATAGTCAATGTGGACAAATCAAATGGTCAAGTATTCTAAAAATGGATTGTATCCTATTTTGACCATGGAATGATGTAATAAAATAATATTATCAATGGTTTAGCCTCCAACCAATTGTGGATGAGCAAACCACGAAAATTATTTTTTATGAGAGAGGTAGAAACTAATTGATACAAATAAAACTATATAAGGCTAGCCCCTCCTCTCATTTTTTTGTTGTTGAAACTTTGTGAGGTCATAATGTCATTTTCAAGGACTCAATTCTCTTGTGTCACTATGGATTATATACTGTAATGTTTGTTTTTCTTGGTCTTGGATATTTTTAATTGTGCTTTGACAGGGGTTCCTTAGGAGAATTGTAGAAGATAACCAATCGATACATTGAGGGGCTACATAGTCACGTGGAAAAGAGAAGATAAGTCTTCTCTCCTTACTCTCTTTGTGGGATCCAAGGGTAATACACCCAAGTTGTTGGACCAACTCCTTTGGGAGTAGCTTCAACCAAGTGGTCTATTATCTCTTCGACCCAAGTTGATTGACTGTCTTGGAGACCATCCTGTAGAGAAGCACTCCTAGCAAAATCCAAGGGGGAACCCATTTATTGGTGAATTTCTAGCATTGGGGATGATAGTGCTTCCACTCCAAACCCAATCGTCTAGAAATCTATACGGCCAATCTTAAGCTCACGGGGTCATAATTGCACAAACTCGGAGACATCTTAGGTAAGAGGTAGAGGTAAAAAGATCTCTCATCTTCTTCAACCATTTTATTTCAAAATGCTCAAAATCAAACCTTTTATTACAAAATACCAAAAAATCAAACCTTTTGGCATGCTTGATGGAAAGAAGACCCTAGCACATGAAGGGACGGCCTTTGGAGGCCCAACGACTTCTTCTCCAAGCTCAACGATTTGCTAAAAGTACCAAAATGTCACCCAATTAGGGCTTGATGTCATCTTTTAGGGTTTACTTTTGTGTAAACATTAAATTTTTGTTGTAAAGGGGAAAAACTAAGGGGGTCGGCCTCCTTGTTTTGTGAATTACCCTAGTATTATGTGGACAAACATTATATTGAGGTCTTGTATAAATAAGAGACCAAATCATTTCGTTTTGACATGGCTCTCTCACTTGGGAGAAGACATACTTGGCTGAAATTTTCGCCCTCTTTGGGCATTTGATCTATCTCTCTCTTGTGCAAATTTTTTGGATGCTTACTGGTATATTGTGGAGCTAAAGTGGTGTTCACTTCTCTTGGAGGCTTATTCTTGCATGTGGATGGATTACTTGGTAAAGTTAGGGTTTTATCTTGCTATCTTGTGGAATTGGTAAGAAAATTTCTGCATTTGTTGGTATTTTCTACTTGTTTCAAGTTACATTTGTCTAAAACCCTTGGAGGAGTATAAGGGGCATACAGCCTCCACCAAGTTTCATCTTAATTGTTAATTGATAAGTCATTTTACACAAAGTTGCTAGGAGTAAAAGGGCTTACACCCTCCTAGACTTACCTTTGTTGGATTCTCTTGCTCTAGGGAGTAAAAGAGATTACACCCCTAGAGAAGTAGTGGATCCAACTCATACAACCAAGACTCCATTACCCAATAGATTAAAAGCACTAATCTGAAAATTGCATTGGAGAAATAAAATCATTGCATTGGAAAACGTGTTTTATTGAGATATTTCATTTGTCTAAAGTGGATTCAATTCTACATGCTATTGGCTTGCTTGAGCCCCTAGGGTGTCTAGCTTGGCTAAGTATTTCTTGCTGCTGTAATAAATTTATGCTACAGCCATTAGGGCTGCAGCAAACTCATTTAAATTCTTTCTTTTATTCACTTTTCAACCATTGAAATTTGTTTGGCAGCCACTATACTTAATCTACTTGAGGTTGGCTATCTTTTGGGTGGTTTACTTGCTCATTTTGGTGGTTGGATTTTGTTGTTGTAGCAAAATTTTGCTACAGCCACTTGGCTGTTACAATAATTCGCTGATAACATCATCTAACAGCCTTCTATTGTCACTAAAGTCTTGTTCTATTTCCTAGAGTTAAACTAGTAATTGCTAGCTTAGTCTCTTACATCATTTACTTGAATTTTGGGGATATATTTTGCAGCCATTGTTATCATTTACTTGCTGATATATATTTTTGTTTACTGCTACAATACAGGACAGCAAGCTTCACTGGCTTGTCCTTTTGATTATTTGGCTTGTACATCTACATTTTGTCTTGTCTCAGGCAGGTATAACACTTTTTTGCAGGTACACTCCACTTTGGCAACCTATCCTTACCAACAAGACTCTTACCCAAGCCATTTTCCACTTCTCACTTCGACCTATAAGGGTTTCACCTCCCACTATATCACTTTCCGTCTCAATCCCCCTAGGGTCACCGGGATTCCTCCCTTGTGGTGATTTATCATCACTAAAGCGAGGGGAGTATCTATCTAAAGTGACAGTGGGTAGATACTCTCATAGTTGTCCCACTTTTGTAGATTGGGTCGGGCTTTGCCCAACCTACAATCTATGCGATAACACTTTGTATTTTAATTTTATCTTTCATAAGCTAGTAGATCTTGGGGTTTTTGCCGCTTGGGATTTTCTCTACCCCAAGATATATATATTCCCTTGAGTTTTGTGCTTCATTAAACATCTATTACAAGGGTTTACTTGAGAAAAAGTGTGCAGATCTCCACTATAATAACAAACAAAATCTTCAGATCTACACTTGGTGGACACATTGAAAAGGTACATTTTGTAAGTTTTATCTTTCTAGAATCTAAACTCTTCTATTTCAATTCCAGATCTGATTTGCATATTATATCTTTGTTTCTGGTCATTATAGAACATAACTACAGCCCAACAATCGATTTTATTGGCTGTAGGTTGTAGCAAATTTTGGGTTTTCACCCTAGGGGGATTTGAACCCTGACTCTGCAAAAGTAATTTCCAACTTGCTGGAAATTAAATTTACAGCAGATTTGAAGGCTCTTAGGCTTAGTAAACACTTATACTTTGCTGCCCTACCATTCTTACCCACAGATCTAGTGATCTAGTGCATTTCTGCACTTGTGGGAGGCCCCAAAAGACCATTTTTCTTGTTGTTTTCTTCATTTACCTTGTTTTGCAGGTCTGAAATAACAGGACAGCAAAGAAATCACTCATTTCCAGCCACTTTGGTCAAGGTATTCACATAGTAAGTCATCCGAAAAAATGGTAAGAACATTTCCCCTCTCTTGTATTGTATATCATCATCATTTTTGAAGAGTAATGGTAAAATAGCTTGTTGTTTGGTCTTTTTATTTTCTGCATATTTTATTTCAGCAAGCATAAAATATTTAACTCCTACCTTCACCTAGTTTACATTGTTTAGGAACTGGTCTGAATATTTTTGTGGTGAAGTGTTACTTAGTGGGAAGCCTCCCAAAGCCTCTTTGCGTAGGAGTTTGACCTGAACAGGGAAATGATAGGTGTTGTGGTGACATTGGGCACCTATCCCCTGTGTTGCTACCATAGCAGTCTAAGACCTTGTAGGACTGCTAGTTTGGGTGGTAACAGGTCCATGAGTCTATGCACCTTAGGGTTTTGATCTAGTTCACTTGGATCTTGAATTAGACATCCTCGAAGAAGGAAAACGGCACCTAAGGTCCATGAGTCTATGCACCCTACGATTTGTTTTCTTGCAAGATTTGATTCTAAGCCTATGAGTATATAACCTTAGGGTTTCAAATCCTCACTCTTCTTGGCTATCTAGCTCCAAATTCAAGTTGTGGCTTGACTCCATTTGCCCAAGGAAACAACACGACACTAGTATTGAGCTCTCAAAGTGGTACAAAACATTAATTTACTCTCTCTCTCTCTCAAAGTAACCTACTAGTTAGACTCCTAACTACCTTCAAACCTTCAACTTAACTCAATGCTTGGCAAACTAAGTAAACTTCTTGCTGCTGTTATAAATGTTTGCTACAGCCATTAGGGCTTGATTGAATTGCTGATAACTTACTTAATATCATGGTTAAAGAAGGTTGAAATCATTGTTTGACATTTGGGTATCCTTCTACTCATTAAGAACCATATTTTGAGAATTTATTGGATAATTTTAAGAGATGATTTCTTGCTGATGTTGCAAAATATACTTTACTGATATAACATTGTCTATTGCTGCAATTTCATTACAACAGCTCTTTTTACTTGACAGCTAGTGTTTTGGGGGTGATTATTCATTTGTTTAGACTTGGTAATTGTTATTATATGCAGTGGAATACTTCTCCCACACACATACAACCAATTACCCCGTCCAAGCTCTTCTTAACCTTTCCCATTTCCCTAGACCTAGTCTATCTTACCAAGTGACCAAAAGAGGGGGCCATAGACTTGCCTCTAGCTTGCTATAGGATCCCTTGAGGTCACAAGGGAAACCTCCTTTGTGTTGGATCTTCACCCATCACTAAAACGAGGAAAGTACATTGCCTAAGTGACAGTGGCAATTGCTTCCAATTATTACGCAAGTTTAGCATCTTGTGAAGGCTTTGCACAAGTGCCAAATCCTGTGATAACAAGTCCTGATTGTTGATCTCTAACCCTAAGGAAGCAAAACGGCCCCATAGAAGGAAGCTTCAAGGCCTTATCTAACGTTTTGTGGGCTGATTTAAGGCATTTCTCAAATCTGGAAACTAAAATGTAGCCTTAAAAATCAGAATTGATGAAACCCTAAGGATAGGGTTTGGTGCTTCAAGGTGTTTTTTTTCTTATTCCTAGCCTCTATTTCATTTCTAGATTGTTTACCAAGCTTATCTTACATATCTAGAGGTGTTCCTAATCTCTAATGTGCTAATAATTGCTTATCATTTACTTAACTTACCTTTGATTTATGCTAAATGTCTTCACTCTTTGTGCTTTAAAGTAGTTTGAAGTGGTTCTAACCTCTTGTGAGTTTTGTTTGTTGAGTGATAGACTTAAATGCTAATCTGAAATTGTCAATATAGTTTATCATACACATCAGATTTGGCACACACATCCACTAGCTCCTAACCTTTTTTTGAAGTGGATATAATTGAGGTTCATGCAATTGTTTCTAGTTGAATATCTTTGGAGCATTGTAATCATTGATTGGAATCCTAATGCATAATCTTGTTACATTCATTGTGGATTCATTAAAGTAGATCATATGATTGCATGGTTTTATTTCACATAAAGAGGTTTACTTTCATTATTTGGGATACCCCCCATGGCTTAGAGGAGTTGTCCTAAAGTGCAGGGGAAAGTGTATTGAGATGACAATGGTGCACTTCCCATCTTGTTCCCCCAGTTAGCACATGTGTTGGGACTTTTCACAAGGGTGCTAATTCAAGCGGTAACAATTTGAATTATCTTAACAATGAAGATTATGTTTTCAATGTACAAGGTAAGTCATTCCAAGTGACAAGTGATAAAATGAGACAAATAAAGGGAAAGAGTATAGAGGCTAATAATCTAACAAGAATTTATGGTCCAGTGCCTTCATAGGAGGAGATTAAAAAGATAGTAAGAGAAAGAAGTACTAATACTTATCAAAGAAGAAACCCTCCTTTTCAAAAGCCTCAAATTGGAAAACCACCTTTTCAGAAAGCCCCAAGTGAAAATAAACCAATTGAGCCAAAAAAGGTGATGAAGAGTTTTCCTTCAACAAGTCAGCAGGTGAGTGCCAACGTGGATCTAAATATTGATTTGGAAAATGATCTTTCCAAGATTAAGGTTCAAGTTCCTCTCTTAGAATTAGCCAAGTTGCCTTCCCAAAGGGAAAAGTTTAAAAAAAAATTGAGTGAGTCAATGCGTATTCTTCACTTGAGTCATCTTCTTTGACTCTCTCTTGATCAGGTTCATCATCTTCTACGACATGAGCATGATGTCTTTTATACTTTCCTTTTCTGACTTGACCTTTATAGTTGGGACAGTTTATTGCAATATGTCCCATCTTCTAACAGATGTAGCATCTGTAATTTGAGAAATCCTTTTAAACTTTTGAGTCTTTTGTAATCCATGAGGCTTCTTATGTGAGTGAACTTCCTTCTTGCTCTTTCATTTTCTTGCATGAGCTGCTAGAGCTTGATTTTCCTCATCGCCTAGTTTCTCTTCTCTCGCTGCCAATCTAGCTTCTTCCCGAGTGCAATCCTCCCATAGTGTGTTAAACCTTGTTAGCCTTCTTCTTGAACATATTCCCTAAATGAATGATTCCCAAGATCTGGGGAGACCATTCAAGGTAGTCATTACTAATTCAGCTTCTTCGATTGTGTCTCCAATGGCTTCAAGTTGTTCTTTGAATTGCGACACCCTTGTGAAGTAGGATTGAATAGTTTATGAACTCTGCATCTTCACATTCTTGAGTTGTGTCCTCAAGGTCATCTTCCAGTTGATATTCTTGCCTTCATACAATCGGGATAAGGCATCAAACATTTGCTTGGGAGTTGTCAATGATGAGACATGAGGGATCAAATGATCCTTGATAGAATCAGCAATGATTCTCTTTGCCTTAACCAGGTTCTTTTTTTGCTTTGCCTTGGCCTCATCTTCGTCTGGTTCTGGAACTTCTTCTTTGACGAAATCTTCTAGGTTATTGTCTTCTAGAATGAGCATCACTCTATACTTCCATGCTCGGAAGTTATCAGCACCCTCAAGCTTCTCACCAAGCTTGGTATTGGGTGCCATCTTGTCTTTGAACGGTAATACAATAAGAAAAATGAAAACTTTTCAAAGAAAGGTTTTGAACTTACCAAAGAGTGTGCTATGCCAAGGTGAATTGTTCCAGCGTCAATTTGCAACTGCCAAGATGTCTTGATCTAGGGTTTATGAGGAAACCCTAATTTTTCAAAATGAGAATTTTGGAATTCTGCTCCGAGGGAAAGATGTGCCCTCCTTAGGCGAGCTCCTTGATAGCTTTATTTTGACCAACGTCCTCCAGAAAGTGGGAGAAATTACCTTATAGGGTTTTATGTAGTTGCAGCACAAACTACAGTTTTCAAATCTTCGTCAAACTGAGAATCTAAACCCAAGGAAAGATGCGCTAGGGTTAGGAGAGACTTCCTATGGTCTTGACTTCCCTAGCAAGTCCTTCTAGACTGTGAAAATGGCTTCTTTCAGGCCCGCTCTGATACCATGTTAAAAAATTTCTTAAGAAATTAAGTGTATTCAGTATTCTTTAACTTTAAACTATTAAAACAATAACTGCATGCATAAGGATCACTGAAAGAAAGACATCCACAGTATACACAAGATTTATCCTGGGAAACCCTCGTGGGGGAGAAAACCCAACAAAGCTTCTTCAATATAGATTCGTCAACAAGTACAATGTCTCTCTCAAGAGAGATCTCACCAAACAGAAGATAATCAGAAGATAGACCAGAAACCCTAACCAAAATAGGGTAGCGCACCACTAGACCAAAATAGTCCTCCAAGAGATAACCAAAACCTTTACCAGAACACCCTTCCTCTGTAGCTACGTCTCCTCCTCAGACTTGCGCACTTTTTCTTGTGTGAGAGAACTTGTGTTGTGTGTTCTCCAAGTGAGGCCCCTAGCCTCTTATAAATACAAGTTGAGCCACCCAGAAATAGGTCAGGGCCGACTTGTATACTTTACCCTTTCTGATTTACAATTGGCTTTTGCCAAGGCACAATAGGGTCGACTTTTACAAAGGCACAATAGGGCCGACTTTACAAATATAACATAATATTATTCTTTAGGGTTTTGTCTTGGTCTAATACAATATTGATACAATAAGAATATCTTCCAAAGCTACTCCAATTTCAACATAAGTGTGCAAGCAACAGTCAACTTTGGTTGTTATAACAACCTCTAAAGATAGGGCGACCTCAAATAGTGTGCTAAGGCATAGATTCGTGTCAAAATACCATCAATCTCCTCAAACCATAATCCATAAGTGGGACGACCTATGAGAATGTGCATCAAGGGGATGTTCTCCTAATAAAATAATAAAAATCATGTGTTATAAGGAGAAACCATGTGCCAAAACCATCAACTAATTTTTAAAACAATGGGCACAAAAGTGGAGGGACCTAGTACAGCATGCAAGGTGGTTATGCCTTCTTCACAAATGCATTTAATCATTTTCAATCAACCATTAAGGATCCCGAGGCAAATACTCTAGAGTAGAGTGCTCCTCAAAAATAAATCTCAACCGTGCAAATGCAAAACACACCTTCTAAGGAGCTCATCCTAGGGATATGTGCCCTAGAGTGAGTGTGCACTATCTCAAAGAGTATTACACCAAGTAATGAACAATAATATGCCATGGAACCTAAGGAGACCATGTAAGCACACCAAGCCACTAATGCACAACATTAAGGAGCAATCAATTTACCAATATTACTTAGGAAAACCCTTAGTTGATTGGAATTCCTTCTATGAATGTGCTAGTGGTCAATCAAGAGTGCATTGTGCTAAGCCAAAAACCCTATGACGGCACCCAACACTCTATCAAACTCCTTATGTGCAAGATGCAAACCTCCAAAAAGTGAGATGATAATACTAACAATAGATAACAATCCATTAGTAAATATGCATCGAAATACTACCACCTTGACTCCAAAGCCAAAAATACTCCAAACGCAACCTGCTTGGGTAGGGGTCTTCAACCTGGAATAGTCCTCATGCTATATGAGGGATAACAGGTGTCATACTAGATTTATTGTACTCACAGCAAGAGATGCCAAGAGATAAATAAATATTACCTTTAAAAACATTGAAGCATTAGAGAGCATACAAAAAAGAAAGTGGATGAAATATGCCATCATGCAAAGAAATTTAACAGCTATGAATTGCACTAGGAGCACATGTTTTCATTTGCCATGATGCCAAAGTACTGAAAAGATACACATAGATGAAGCTAATTTTTTGATCATACACCCATATTGCTGGCAGTAAAAGTCTTTGAGTTGAACCCTGAATGGACTTGTTAGAATAAGAACACACAAAAGATTTGCATATTTGGAACTACATGTGAGAATATATTCTAAGTTAAATTATTTACTGGACACCGAGATCTATATATTTGCTCAAAAGAAAAAAGTGTCTTGCATTATGACTTGTACAAAAAGGAAGTTTAGAATTATTAGTCTTGTCATAGCCTAACTCATCCAGTTGAGTTTTAAAGACTGTGTAGTCCTGTCATAGCCTAACTCATCCTGTTGAGTTTTGAAGACCATGTAGTCCTGTCATAGCCTAACTCATCCTGTTGAGTTTTGAAGACTGTATAGACTTTCACCTCCCAATGCATCAACTATAAATATTTGACTTCCTAAACTGAAAAACTTATTAACTTCTAATTGCATACCTGCCCACAAAATATCTTTTGTATTAAAGAACTCTGATCATATGAAATTTTCAACAGTTCAAACAGGAAGTTCTGCAATGGCAAACCTGCATCCTCGTCTTTGCTAGTTCAATGGGAGAACAAACGATACATGCCAAAGAACGTGCCATAGATCCTGCTACCAATGGAGCATATGGAGTGAACAGTGGTGCATTCTTATATGAAAATTCTTCAAGCCAATCTCGAAAGATGTCATAGCAAGGCATATATATTCCCACCTGATTGGATTTAAATAAATTAAACACAATTCCAGAATGCATATTAAAATGTGGTAAGCAAAATACCAGAAAGATCTAATCAGAGTTTTAGGATGTAAACCAGAATCTCCAAAAGCTTATATAAATTTTCCAGAATTCTATAAATGTCTATAGTAATATGCAAAATATCCTCAGTGTGAAGTTCAGGTTTTCCACCTTTAAGCAACAAAAATACACAATCCACAGATAACAAGAGGATACTGATATTATATCATTCACATATAAATATTAATATTTTGCATATTCAAATACAATGTTCATGTTTATTGTTTCAATTAATGTTGTATAAATAGTGAAATTATTCTCGCTTGTAAACTAATGATTTATGTAAGAATATGAATGACAATATCCAATTGGGAAGAACTCAACTTGATCAAAACTAAGGCTTGGGGATTGAAGAGAGTGTACGAGAGGAAGGGCAAGATTAGGGTTTGAGCGCTTGAACTATGTTGGCACAGGCCAATTCTGGGAGAAAATCAAGGCAGAAATCGGAAAATATACAGCAGCGCCGGAAAATGGGAGCGCGCCGGAAACAAAGGAAAACCAGTGCCAAGGAAAAGCAATTACAAAGTGGACAAGCACCGACTTGGAAAACAGTTGGATCGTGGACCGGCCGAGATTGTGTCAGTTGGAAAGTGGACAAATCTAATCCACTTAGGGTTAAGGTTTTTGTAAGGGCTTTGTCCCATTTTTTATATAAGTAGAATGTATTAGGAATGTGGAAAAGGGTTAGAAGTTCTCAGTTTTGTTCTGAGTTCTAGACTTTGTTAGTCTATGCATGTTCGAAGATTCGTTTTAAGTTTTGTGAAGACTATCGTGATCTGTGGGGATCGATTGTAATGGAGGAAGAAATGTATAATGTGTGGCACTGGATTTTGCAGGAAGATTAATAAAGAGCTAAAGCGACTCATCTTTGTGGACATAGCCCCAAGAGGGGGTGAACCACGGTATATCTGGGTTATGTGTGAATGTTTGCAGTACTTGTGGTTATATTTTCTTTAATGAGTTTTATGATGAACATGTTAAAATGATAAAGGAAATAATACTACGCACTAAGGATAAACTGATGAAATCTGTAGAACAACACTAAATGGATGAATGTCATAGTTAGTATTTAGATCTGAATCTTATGTTGCAGTAAATGAATATATGTCATTGGGTATATGCTGTTATAATGGTTAATGAAGTTCTGTTGGAATAGTTGTGTCACTGTTCAAAACTAAGATCCAGCCAGGGTTAGCATAGTAAATGGGTACTCGAGGGCTAGCAGTTGAGTAGATCTAATGCCCCTGAGAGAGAAAAACATCCCATCCCATGGTTGCAGACACCTGAGTCCTGTGGCCACCCATTAAAGCCATCTTGGGTGAGACTGTTCAGTGCACTCTCTACGTTGTGTTGCCTTCCGGTATCCAGAAGGGTCGATGGTCGAAGGGTTGTTGGTAATCCTGTAGTTAGAACCTGGGTCAGCACATAAAGCCAAAAATGGTTTTGTTGCCGACTAGAACTCATAAGAGTAGATCGGGAGGGATGTATCATGCAGTGTAGTGCGAGGGTTTAAGAAAAGGGATGTTTTTAGGTTGGAACCCCACAAAAGCGGAGATTGAAAGATGGTTGACAGTTCGAGAACTAGAGTTTGCCTACAAAGATAATAGAAGCCCTAGGTTTAGCCAAGACAGTACTTGGAGAGATACGTATTCAGCGAAATACACGAGAGTTTCTTTAGCGAGTTTCTCACGCTATTGCAGGAGTGGATAGCACGGTTGAAAGATACCCATCCGACAAATAGAGTTAGATCAGTGGAGTGGACAGAGGAGAGTATTGCACGGCTGAAGAGGGTGAATAACAAATTCACACACGCAGTAGATTTCTGGCTAGACAGCATTGTAGTGGGGTATATCACTGAGTTTGCAGTGGATACATTGAAGTCTTACAGTGTAGTAGAGCAAGAGTTTCTTAAGGGTCCAAGGGGAAGGTACATCAGGTCGTTGTACACTTCAATTAAAAGATTATTGCATGATAAAGGGATATTAACCATGGAATCAGATAGCTAAACTACCCTGCATGCATGGGGGAGTTGGGGGAAACATTGAGGAAGGTCTGAGATGGAGGGGGAAATGGATAGAGGAGAGCGCAGTAAAGAGAAAGATCCCATTATGATGGATCAAAAGGAGATCCAGGAAATTCTGCAGAAGGCAGGAACGATGCGCAGTGGCGGACCCTACCAGTATAAGCTCAATAGGAAGAAAAGAGCAGTAGCCGAGAGGGAAGGCTTAGAGAGTGATGAGGAAGAGGTAGAGGATCTTCGTGCTGTGGAGCACATTGAAGAAATACTACGCGCCACATATGAAAGAAAGACTAGAGGAGCGAGATCTAATGAGGAAGCAAGTACCCCCGTCCAGATCTGAATCAGTGTAGAACCTACAACGCCATGTACGATTAACACATCAACAAAGAAAGATTTGTTTAGAGAACCAGTGACTAACAATTAGAGGAATCTAGGACATCAGAAGAGAAGTGAGGGTACAAGTGGAAGTACCAACAGCAGTGTAGGTAGTGGTACAAGTGGAAGTACCAGTAGCAATACCAATGGGAGTTCAAGTCCAAACAATAGTACACAGATAGTAGTACCGCGCAGAGCAGGCACAACACATTATACAATGGTAGGTGTAGATCCAACGATAAGATTACCAGAGTTCCATGGGGATGGAACAGAAGACCCAGAGAAGCACCTATTCGTGTGTGAGCGAATATGGGAAGCAAAAAGAGTCACTGAAGAGGCAAAAAAAGTTGCGCAGCTAGCAATAATGTTCAGAAATCGCGCGCTGGATTGGTACATGAATCTAGCAGTAAACAATCCATAGGGTGCACCGGGAACAATAGCAGAGATCAAGCGGGCACTGATCACTGAGTTTCAGAGGCCGAAATCAGAGGATCAGTTTATGAATGAGATGATTGAGGTTAGATAGAAACCAGGAGAGTCTGTATGGGACATCGATCAGAAGTTCAAGACATTGAAAGGTAAACTGAAGTATCCCATTTCTAACATGCAGCACAAACAGTGGTTTATAAATTCTCTGTTACCACATTTCAAATATCCATTGAGACAACAGAAATTTCAAACCCAGGCAGAGGCACTGCAAGCAGCGATGCAGTTAGAGGAGAATCAATATAATCAAATAGATCCATCTATAGAGGAGTTGAAAGAAGACCTAAAGAACTTGACAGTGCAATTAAACCAGAATAAAAGTAGGGAGAAAAGAGAAGCAGTGTGGTGTACCCTGTGCAGATCAGGGGGACATCACAAGAATGAGTGTCCAACATTTGTGTAGTACTTGGGAGTAGGGTTGCCAAATCCATTGCCTACAGGAGGGCCTTGGTGTGAAATATGCAAGACACATGGGCATGATCCTTATCACTGCCCTATGATGCAGAAGTACAAGACAGAACCGAAGAGTACTTTTTGTAACTTTTGTAAGTCAGTGGGACATGAAGACAAAAATTTAGAACCCTGGAGTTAATGAAGGAAAGAACCTCAGATGCATACAGGATGCAAGTTGAGTTGATGGCAGGACAGACTGCGCCACAGTTTGGCAATGCGCAGCAATTTCAAGCAGTGCCACAGTTTCAGCAACCCCCGCAGTATAATCAGGCACCACAGTATCAGAACATGGATACACAAGGGAACAGAGGAGGATTCAGAGGTAAAGGAAGAGGAGGAATGGACAGAGGCAGAGGGCCTATTATCTGCCATAATTGTCAACAGCAAGGACACTATGCCAGAGATTGTCCTCAACCTGTAGCAACATGTATGTTCTGTTGCGCAGCAGATCACGTGACAGAAGATTGCCCGAAATTAATGACAGAGATCCAGGAGAAGAGGAATCTAAATAACCAAAATGTTCAGTGGATTGTTGCAGAAACAAGGGATCTTGGGAGGAAAGGAGGATAGGGTCCACGTAGCAATGGCAGACTTGAAACAGAGACAGAAGACGATGTCACTACCTGAAAAAATTAAGACAGTTGCAGAAATGAAGAGTCTACAATCAGAAGAAAAGGAAGTGTTGGCAAAGAAGATTGCAAGGCAAGCTCAGTTGGAGCCTCTACAGGAAAAGGTTGAACAGTTGGTCATGGAGATCGACGCAGCAAAATCAAAAGTGGAACAGATAGGCTTGGAGGGGGGAGAAATATTGAAACCTCCAGTTACCACGCATATGGCAGAAGCCATGGCGGAAAAGAGCAACCAAGCTCAGGGTCAATGCCAACAAGCAGCAGAGATGTATGAAGCACTGGCATAGGCAGTGAAAGTTGCAGGAGTCGGTGAGTGACTCAGGACGAGTCACGATGTCAGTGTTGGGGGCAAGTTGGCGCAAGCCAATTTTGGGAGAAAATCAAGGAAGTTTTGAAAAAATCAAGGCAAAAATAGGAAAATATAAGGCAGCGCCGGAAAATGGGAGCACGCCGAAAATAGAGGAAAACCAGCGCTGAGGAAAAGCAGTTACAAAGTGGACAAGCGTCGACTTGGAGAACGGTTGGATCGTGGACCAGTCGAGATTGAGTCAGTTGGAAAGTGGACAAACGTAATCCACTTAGGGTTAGGGTTTTGTAAGGGCTTTGTTCCATTTTTTATATAAGTAGAATGTATTAGGAATGTGGAAAAGGGTTAGGAGTTCTCAGTTTTGTTCTGAGTACTAGACTTTGTTAGTCTATGCATGTTTGAAGATTCGTTCTAAGTTTTGTGAAGACTATCGCGATCTATGGGGATCGATTGTAATGGAGGAAGAAATGTACAGTGCGCGACACTGGATTTTGCAAGAAGATTAATAAAGAGCTGAAGCGACTCATCTTTGTGGACGTAGCCCCAGGTGGGGGTGAACCACGGTATATCTGGGTTATGTGTGAATGTTTGCAGTACTTGTGGTTATATTTGCTTTAATGAGTTTTATGATGAACATGTTAAAATGATAAAGGAAATAATACTGTGCACTAAGGATAAACTGATGAAATCTATAGAACGGCACTAAATGGATGAATGTCATAGTTAGTATTCAGATTTGAATCTTATGTTGCAGTAAATGAATATATGTCATTGGGTATATGTTGTTATAATGGTTAATGAAGTTCTGTTGGAATAGTTGTGTCACTGTTCAGAACTAAGATACAGCTAGGGTTAGCATAGTAAATGGGTACTCGAGGGCTAGCAGTAGAGTAGATCTAATGCCCCTGAGAGAGAAGCACATCCCATCCCATGGTTGCAGACACATGAGTCCTATGGCCACCCATTGAAGCCATCTCGGGTGAGACTGCGCAGTGCACTATGCTGCCTTCTGGTATCCAGAAGGGCCGATAGTCGAAGGGTTGTTGGTAATCCTGTAGTTAGAACCTGGGTCAGTACATAAAGCCAACAAACTGGAGCAAGGGTTTTGGCTGTTGAAATGGCAAGTCTGAGGGGAGGGAGCTCGGCTCCCTCCTACAGCAATGCCCTCAAAGGAAATGAAAGCCACAATCCATCCATAAAAGGCATAAGTATCGAAAAGGGAGAGCGAGCAGGAGAACTCCAAGGAAAGGGAGGGGCAGGGAATTCTGAGTCGTTTTGCGATCCAGAGGTACAAGTTGCAGAACCACCGCACAAGCCAAAGGCACGAGGGTCAGGTCATTGCAACACCAAAGTGGGAAAAACACCTAGGTATGAAATCACCTCCACGAAATCAATCAATACATATAGTATATGCGAGACCATGCAGTCATCAGCAAATTCATGGGGTTATGACCTTCAAAAAAAGCCTTGGTCTGGTGGATCAACACCAGATGGAAACCAAAGGGTCATGTGGAACTGAAGTTGGGATCGAAAGGCTTCTTTATAGGTATTTTCACTAACTTGGAAGACATAAATAGGGTCTTCAAAAATGGACCCTATTTCTTCAATTTTGTTGGCCTCTATCTTCTGTTCTGGACGAAGAAGTTCAGCCCAGAAAAGGAGGACTTCACATGTGCACCAGTGTGGATTCGTCTATACTCATTGCCGCAAGAGTTTTGGGACCAGGAAACACTAGAAGGCAATGGCAATACCCTCAACATTTTCGTGAAAATCTCATAAATGACTAAACAAGGCAGATACACATCATATGCGCACATTTTTGTATACATGAATGTCTCAGAAATTAATAAATTGCTAATTTTTCATGGGTGTGAGGTGACAAACCTAGCCAATAAATTCCTATGGTTTGGGCATCCTATCTTATCTGTATTGAAATGTTGTTGAATGTTGCCAAATGGCAGAAAGAGTACCTATGGTGAGCCTGTTTTGGTGAAGGGACCCTAAAGACTTGATCAGGCCATTTTGCATCTGGTAGTTAGCTCAACTCCAAATTATCATTACCGGTATCCTTACTAAAAGTGCTTAGCTTGCCTAATAGGCCAGTGGGTGGAATCCCCACCACTGGTGCATATCCTATAGTTTTAGTGTTGTTCTACTCCTGGTTGTGAACCCACACAACTCGAGGGTCTCAAGGAAAGAAATTTTCCCTGGATATCGTGGGTTGGAAACTAGTTGGCCATACGTGAGTTGGCAAGGCAAGGAAACTGCACCATTAGCTCGACTACTGAAATCAAGTGCTTCAAGTCAAGTATCGTGATTTATGTATTTCTTGTTCAATTCCTCAGATATAATTGTGTGAACTCTCTGATATATGCAAAGTATGTTATAGTGCTAGAATTTTGTTGTAGAAGTATGAGTATTCCTAGAAAAATGAGGATAATCTTCAATTGCTCATTCAATGTTTTGTATTGACACATTTTTGCGCCAATAGGCGCTTTCTAAAACCTAGTATGGGAGATGTGTAATTTTGTGCTCAACGTGGAGTTGACACATGGCATTTAAAAATAATAATAAAATATTAATAACAAAAATATATTTCAATGTCAACCTTAAGTAAAATATTTCAATGTAGGCCGAAAGTAAAAAACCATAAATATATATATTAAAATTAATTGAAAGTAAACAAATTTATCAAAAATTAAAACATCTCTCTCATCTGCCACTCAAATATTAGGGAAGAGGAAAGTCAGTGAAAGTTATTGGGTGGCTTTTATAAGTTTTCATCCCCGACTATCACGGTTACCTCCCAAATTGTACTTAATGATAAAAGAAGGAAAAATATGAATCAAAGGTGCAACGTCTAGCCTCTAAAGGCCTCCAAGTAGATAGATCCACAACCAACTCCTCAAAGTAGGCAATGAAAACCTCCTAGATGTCCTCCAAGGTGGATGTGTAGCTCTCCAAGGTGAAACGTTCCAACAAGTAATGTGTTGATGTATTTAGCATCAGACAGGTACTTCCACATAGGCTTGGTGTCACCATGTGGAAGTCGTCTGTAATACATCTCAAAACCTTAGGAGATTCACTTTATTAAGTGATTAATAAAGTGAATGTACTTTTGTAATAAAGTGAGTTTAATTTAGTTAAATGCCTAAGTATTTGGCATTAGTAATTAAATGAATTCCTAGCCGTTAGATCTAAAGTGAAGGTGAGATTTAATCTCAGTCCTTGATCACTTTGGAGATCTAGGTTTTTGTACTTAGGGTAAACTCAAAGTGCAGCCTATGTGAGAGGATGACACAAAATAGATACAGACAGAGTGAGAGAGTGAGCTCTCACTGATCGGGTGGAGAAGGACATTCATCCAAGTGTGGAGGGAAGGGCAAGGCCGAGGATAGGAGCAAAGGGGCAACAAGGGAGATAGCAGCCAACCAACAAGATCGAAGGATTGATCTTGAGATTTGTAGAGCTTGGCTCTCTGTTGTTTTGTATTCCTCAGGTGGGTCATTATCCCAAGGCGGGAGCCCAGATTAATAATAATAAATCTCACAATACGGTTTTCCCTTCAAGGTTTTTCCAGGGGTTATTTACCCAGAAATTTCTTGTGCAATGTGTTTGGTTTTAGTATTTATGCTTCCGATGTAATGTTTAGTCAATTACTCAGCTATGCATTTATTCAATATATCAATTTTATTTGGAACTATTTGTCGAGTGTTGGGTTACGATAAAATTAACATGGTATCAGAGCTACGGTTCTGAAGGAAGCCAAGTTTGCACTGAAGATTGTGAATCTGCAGCAAGAAATTTGTATTACAGGTCTATGGGAAATTTGTTTATGCAGGCTTAGCTGGAGTAAAAGACAACCCATAAATTAATTAAAAAAAAAAGGAAAAGGCAATCGTACATCGTACGACCGTCATACGTCGTACAGTCACATAGGCTACGGAGACTGCAGATCAGGCTGAGGTAGGAAACCGCAGAGGACTGGAGATCGAGTTGAAGTGGAGATCAGGCCTGCAATGGAGGTCTGGTCGTGGTGTTGAGGTCGAGGAGCCAGCAGGAGACAGGCGTAAGTGGCGTGAGTATTGTTGTGAGTTATATGGTGGTCCAAGGCAGCTAGCAGAGTTGATATTGGCGAGTGGAGGAGTGAGGCAGTCGAGAGTTGTGAGTAATACTGGCAGTCGTCGTACTTGTGCGTGGAGCCAGTAGCCGAAAGTACAACCACCAGCCAAAAAACAAAGGGTAGAAATAGGCGACTCAGACGTTGCAGTCACCTATCTGTGTGGCTGCCAAAGATATCGTGGGCCAAGGTACAGAAGCAGCAGATTAGCAGGTTGGAGTTGGGTGCGCGCTAGGAGATAGCAGCAAAGTGGTCGCAGAGTAGTCCATGCGGAGGTTGGGCAGTGAAGGTGTTGGGAAGCAGCATCACTGCCAACAAGGGAGATCCGCGACTGAGTGAAGGCACGCACGTGAGCTGGTAGAGGTAGAGGGTGGTCGCACGGGCGTGAAGTGACGGCTAGCTTCCTACGAAGAAGCAGTCGCCGGGAGAACCCAGAACATTCGTCATGTGGTCATGTGGGTGGTGGGGTGACCACCAGAACAGTCGTCGGCCAGCAAGACAAATCGCCGCCAACAGAGGACAGCTTGGGCCAGTCGTCATCCCTGATCGCTAAGTCAGTCGTCGGGTAGCCTAGGAGGGTTCGGACAGCTGCAGAAGTCACCGGACAGAGGTCCGAGCAGTGGACAGAAACCCGGGCAGCAGGCAGAAATAGTCGAGAAACACCTAGAAAGGGTTCAGGAAACCTAGAGAAGCCTCGGGCAGCAGCAGAAGGCTACATGCAACCCCGAGTAGCTTTGGGCAGTGGTCCAGGCAGCGAGCAGCGGGTCCCGTGCAAGGATCCGAGCAACGAAATTATTTTGTTGTTATTGAGTTGCTATGCAAGCAATGGCAAGCAGCAAAGTGGCAGAGAGAAAGCAACGGGTAGTTCTGAAGGTTGAGCAGCTCAAAGAGAGTCAGACTTCAAGTTCAGGTGGGAAGGAGCAACCTTCAGGTTCAAGTGGGAAGGAGTAGCCTTCCAAGTCTGTCAAGGAGTCATGGTACGAGATGACCATGCAAGATGCTCAAGAGCGGGAAGCTTCTAGGAGCATATTCAAAGAAAGCAAGTCTTCAAAGAAGGGTCTGAGCGAGATGGCATGGATAGCTTTTGTTTTAGAGAGAGCAGTCGATCAAGTGGATTAGAGAGCAGCCATGGTAGCGAAGACAGAGCCACCTCTAGGTGGTGGTAGTACCTTCCTCGCTAAGAGGAAGTGTTGATGTGTTTAGCATCGAACAGGGACTTCCACATAGGCTTGATGTCTAGCATGTGGAAGTCATCCGTAATACCTCTCAGAACCTTAGGAAATTCACTTTTGTAATAAAGTGAGTTTAATTTAATTAAATGTCTAATTATTTGGCATTAGTAATTAAATTAAGTCATAGCCATTGGATCTAAAGTGAGGGTGAGATTTAATCTCAGCCCTTGATCACTTTAGAGATCTAGGTTTTTGGACTTAGGGTAAACTCAAGGTTATAAAAGACAGCCTATGTGAGAGGATGACACACAATAGATACACACAGAGTGAGAGAGTGAGCTCTCATTGATTGGGTGGAGAAGGACATTCATCCAAGTGTGGAGGGCGGGGTCGAGGATAGGAGCAAAGGAGCAACAAGGGAGATAGCATCCGACTAGCAAGATCGAAGGACTGATCTTGAGGTTTGTAGAGCTTGGCCATCTGTTGTTTTCTATTCCTCAGGTGGGCCATTATCCCAAGACGAGAGACCAGATTAATAATAATAAATCTCACAGTACTGGTTTTCCCTTCGAGGTTTTTCCAGGGGTTATTTACCTAGAAATTTCATGTGCAATGTGTTTGATTTCCGCATTTATACTTTCGCTATAATGTTTAGTTAATTACTCAGCTATGCATTTATTCAATAAATCAGTTTTATTTAGAACTATTTACCAAGTGTTGTGTTACGATAAAATTAACATAATGAATAGATGATCCCACAAGTGGACAGCCTCCAATAGATGCATGAAAATATGGGCCATGTGGCCCCACGAGTTAGGGAGCTCTTCACCAGTTAGGGAGCTCTTCACCATGGGCTTATATCAATAATGAACTCCCCAAATGACTAAAAAGATCAAGCAAAAGATGTGGGGCGTTCTTCAAACAAGTGGTCAAAATGTGGCAAAACAATTCTCGCAACAAATTTTAAAAGCACCATAATTGTGTCAATTTTTACCGAAATTTCTATTATGACCACATTATGGAAATCCCGTGGCCATTATACATCTAATGGCATTGATTTGGTAGAATTCTAGGCAATCTATCAAAATTTGTTCGTAAAGCTAGGTCACCCTCAAAATATGCAATGCAATTCTAGATCTAGGGTTTGGAACCTCAACTCTAGATCTAGGGTTTGGAACCTCCTAGATCTTCTCCAATGTGGGACGTTCTCAACTATGAGTGCAATCAACCTTCTTCGACATGGATGTCTCCTCAAAATAGCGCATAAAACCAAGAAGAACCTCCTCGAGAGATTTGTGGCATCTCCCAAGGTGAGAAGTCCCATAAAAAGTGCAAAGTAACCTCCAAAGTGGACGTCATCCTCAAATCAAGAAAGTGGATCCATGATACAAGGCCTCAACATGTGGAATGTCAATAACACTCAACCATCTCTATGAAAAGAAAGGACGGCCCCCTTTAATCCAATAATATGCCTCCAAATGTGGACCCAAGAAGGGGAGCGCTCAAGGGAATACCATGCTCCATGATACAATTAACCAATCCATGTGTGAATGTTTTCCATCTGAGATAGGGCGTTGGATAAAAAGAGGCCCAACCAAACCATTTCCATCCATCCAAGTGAAAAAACCACATAAAACGAGGTGACTGAATGCCAAGTGCTCTATGCCATGATGAAGCCAACCATATGGAGATGTCCATACCATGTCTACTTAGCCCAAAAATGCTAGGGTGTTCCACCAAGGGATCCATACATCCTCATGTACAAACATCTGGCATGGAGTGGAGACTAGAACATCATATGATCAAGTGTTATGCTATGATAAGAAAGCAATACATCATCAAAACCTCTAGCACATCATCGTCCATGTCATCAACAGTCCATGGAACCAAGTGAATGCCCCTACCATCCAAAGCTCTTTGTGATGAAAATCACAAGGGTAGTGAAGAAATTCATCGGTATGGGCCTCATGCAAAATCAAGGGTAACAATTACTAATTAAGGAAAGAGGTGAGAGAAATTGCCACAAATCTATATGCCATTATTTTGGGAAGAGGCTACTATTGGAGCAATGTTAACCATTCATCTAAGGTTAAAAGATTCATTAATCTGTGGCCATCTGCGGCTAATTCTAGTGGCCGCAGATCTTATCAACAAGAGCAGTGTAAGTGTCCACTTCATCATTTAAGTAGAATTGAATTCCTCCCAATAACAATAAATCCAATTCATCCATTTAAATACAATTAAATTCCTCCCAATAATAATCACAAAACCTTTTCTTCACATTGCATGTGTTTCTATTCTTTTCTATTCTAGGTTTCTTGTGACATGGATAAACAACCAAGAAAGTTAGCTGGCATCCCAACATTGCATTTGGTTTTATTCTTTTTGTTTTTTTCGTTTATTTAGGTGTGGATAAACAGTGAAGAGAGAAAAACTTTTTTTGGTTGCCATTTGCTTTCAAACATAAACACTGGGTGCAATAGAGGATATGCAGTAGCAGATTTCATTTTGGTAGCCTCCAAAATTAGGATCTCTCTACCTTTGAACATAAACACTGAGTGCAGCAGATATGCAGTGGCCAGATTCATTTTGGTAGCCTCTGAACATCAGTTTAAATATTTTTTAAATCACATTACTAATTCATTATCAATACTAAGAACCACAGTGTAGTAAAGGATATGCAGTAGCTTGATTTCATTTTGGTAGCCTCCAAAATGAGGATCTCACTGCCTTTGAACATAAACACCGAATGTGACGGATATGCAATGGCCGGATTCACTTTGGTAGCCTCAGAACATAAATACTTAGTATATTTTTTATCACATTCATAGTTCATTATCAATACTAAGAATAACAATGCAATATTTTTTTAGTTTAAAACGCTATACAAAATAAATAAATAAAAAGCTCTTCAATGTTGTTGTCCATTGTAATATATATATTAACCAGCATAGATCCATCATTTCCAGCTCTCTCAAATGCGGAGAGGAATCAAATTCATTGTGGTGTAGACCTTCCCCAAGTTTTGCTGCCTTAAAAAGGTTTTCACCTCCACATATTTGATCTTTTTGGACGATTGATAAAGCTGGAGTTAAGATGGATCTACACTGGCTTAATTCTTCATTTGCTGGTTTTTATATACATGTGTAATGAAATATCTGAGTACGAGGAATGTTTGTGAGTATATGAGAGAACTATGGCTCCCAAGTGAGCAAGCCTTTGTCAACTCACTGTTTTACATGTATTACTAATTCCAACCTTGTAGATGAAGGGGTATGGGAGGAGAATTGAATTCTCTGTATGGCTATCATGCCACATTAAATACCCGTGACCTGACATAAGACCAACATGTAATGTTCCCCGTTGGTCACAAAAGCCGAGTCCATTTAATAATGTTTGGACAGCATAATAAATAAGAGTTCGATACCATTTACATTTGACTCCATAATTTAAAGTTTTTTGATACTCGCGTCTCTCTCTTGTGAGTTGATGCTTCTCTTGGGAGGAGATGTCTGCATCTTCTCTAAAAATTTTAACCCTCCGATCAAGCCGGTCTGTAGGACCGTAATAATTGAGTTCTTTAACAGTGCAGCTCTTAGATCTAGAATCCCTTTTCCGAAATTACCACAGGGAGTTGGACACTTACAGTTGGCACAGCCAATGTTAGAGCTGCGCTTGTCCCTCTCCAAAGCCGATATAACCCCTCCTAAACAAAGGTAAAACAATAAAGACTTTAATCAAAGGAAAAGCATCAAGTTCCCACTTTAAAAAAATAACAATTAATTAGCATTGCCATTGTACCTTAATCAAATAAAAGGTACCTGTCGAATTATTTTGCAGAATGCATCAAATGCGCCATTATACTGAGAAACCAAACCACAGCTTCCACGGTCAAGACAAACCAAAGGCTTCATAGAAACGAATTCGAAAGAACAGAGCACATTATACATAATAGAATCGTTTTAACTTGCTTACCCTGTCCGACCTAACAGCTGGTGTCTTCTGTCCAACCTGAGCTTGCAGTCTGGTCTGACGATGCCATGGATGCATATATGTCTAAGTTAAATGGCAAGAATTATCGAGGAATTTTTTAATTCAAGGGCAAACATGGAACAAGTTAAAAACCTTGACGACGTCCAAGGGATTGAAAATAATGGCGGAGAAAACCGCAGCTCCTGCACCAGACAGCATTCGCTCCGTCATACTTATATTCTGCGCATTGGAATTCGATTTGATAAGACCTAAAGAACGAGGATCTTCCTCTGAGTCTGCCATCGATGGACAGACTACAGTTTTCCAAGGTCGTTTGTGGTTCCCTCCGGACCCTTAAATACCCTTTGCAACTTCGCGTCATTTAAAAGCATTCTACATTGTCCGCCGCCACATTTAAATATGTGGTCCGATGAGTTATTCTAAACGTTCTTTTTTGGGGGGTCAAATTATTAGTTTAATTTTTAATTTTTACCTAAGCCGATTAAAAATTTAAAATCGTTGGATTTCTATATCTTATAGTAGTTAAGTATATATTATGCATTTATTTATGCATTTAGAAATACAATTTAAAAAATAATAAATTGAGATTTTGTTTGGATTTAGATTGTTTAGATTATTAGATGCCGATCAAAAATATCAAAACTTAAAACATTTAGTGTTTTAAATGAAATGATGTTTGTAGTTATTGTGATTAGTTTGTTTTAAAATTTTATTTTTATGTTTAATTTTATAGTTTGGTGATCTAACAAGTAAGTGTTTTTTTTTTCCAATAAAAAATTTCTCAAATTTATAAAGTGTATAAATTCTTTTACAATTAAAGTAAGTGTTATTAGAAGAAAGCCAAAAGTGTTGATAAATTCTTTTATTTCACTGTGCTTTAGGAGTTGTTCCATATAAAGTTGGTCAAATGTCATTCTTATTTTAATAATGTTGGTTTTCTTTTTTAAGTTTGTTATAATAAAAATATACTTTCCATCATTTAGATTGGGTAAATCACTTTTTTATAATATCTTAATTTTTTTTTATCCTCTGTTTCTTTAAGCACCATAATTTCTCTACTTTTTTATAATATCTTAATTTTTTTTTATCTTCATTTTCTTTAAGCACCATAATTTATCCTTAAATTTATATGTGAAAGTATTATTAAGAGTATCAATATTATGCTTTATTCTTCAATGATTTAGCCAAGATTCAGCACCCTTATGTCATCCCCTTTTAAGTCACAAGTGACTTTCATCAAAGTTGAAGCAGTCTTAGGAAGCCCCTTGTCTTTCATGTTAGTTATCTTATATTTGTACATTAGACACGTAGTTATAGCAATATTCTCAATGGGGGAAATATTAGCTTTTATGAGGAGGATAGAATAGAGTGTATTGCTTTCATTTTAAAATTATAAATTATAAAACACTTATGGATTTGTTCAATCTTCCTCCATGATTATTTTGAGATGTTGCAACCCCAAACTTCACATTCATACGAGATGACATGAATGACGAGAGTCTCAAAAGGAGTTTATTTTTTTCCCACAACTAGAAATATGTTGATTTACATTATTTTAAGACCAAAAAAGGCGTTCCACCCGCATTAATATTTTTCTCAATGTTACAATTCCAATTAAACATGTGATGAAGGACTCATCTTGGTTAACATGTTTTGTGTGTAATCATTCCTTCCCATTGTGATAGGTTGAAACTAGAATAAAGCCTATGAGATTTAAATATTGGCAAAAAAATAATAATAAGTAGAATCTTGTGCTCTACAATTGTGTTGAATTCATAAAGATCTTTAACACTTCAATTATGTATGCATTTGTACTTATAACATTAAGAAAATGAAAAAATAATGAATATATTTTTATGTTTAATATTGCTATAATGTTCCCCCAGATTGGGTGCCACTTGCTGTGAAGGATGATAATGGGGCAGATGTGGTGGCGGCATATCATATCTTGTTAGACATGCCACTTCCATGCAAGAGGGACTATGATAGATGCAGAGACATTCAATTCGCGAAGTGGGAGAAGATTGGAAAGGACCAACATGTTGATCTCTGGACAGTTAATAGTTAAGTTGTCATTTATGACTGATAATGGTTTTGGTATCTCTGTACATTACGCTCTTGTTATCATGATGTTAGATTGTTGGTTAAGCATGGAACGTGGGAATTCTATGGCTCATTCTAACCATTGTTGTTGCCTTTTCGACCTATGTTCACTCCTTATGAGATTTTGTGCCTTCTAGAGCTTATACCTGACACATTTTTGTCATTCTCCTAATYGATTACATGGCTCCTTGTGTTGCTTGTGCAAGGAAGACTCTAGTCCACCAAACTCATGTAGCCTTGGCCACAGTGGAAGCTACAGAGTTTTATGTTGCGTCGGTTCCTCAAGAAGCTCAGGCTGCCATGCCATCTCTAGAAGAGGATGTGAAGATTGTTTGGGCTACCCAAGAAGACAAAGAGGTCGATGCACGGGTGGGGGATATAATTCTGGACCTTGGATGTACATAGACAAGGGAATCCAAATTCTATAGGACTCTGGAGCTATACTAGCACACTAAGACCATGGTATCTCAAGGAATGCTTCCAAATGACTAGGACTATAGGCAATTTAAGCAACGTTTGGAGGCTTTGGAAGATCAGAACAGACTGCTTAGAACAATGTTTTTTTGGCTTGTTAAATGCAATGGTGGTTCTTTCCAAACTACTTAGGATGGACGTATGCAAACTAGGTCTTCTCTCAATACAAGACTCAAGGCCAACACCTCCTTGCCTACTCCTTAGGTGCCCCACTTCCATGACTAAAAGCAACTCATCTTTTTTTGGCCAGGATCTGTATGGGTCTTTTTCTTGTTCAGATGTTCGAGTGTATCATTTATGGTTGTGTAGCATCCTAGGTATTTATCTTCATAGGCTTTTTGTTGTTTACAGTCATAACTGGTTATAATTTTGGTTTAAATTTTGGCCTAGTTTCCCTATCTGGGCAAGCCAACAAACTTGGGTTTTTTTGGGTTCTACTTGAAAAACCTTATGATATTTGGGACATTTGGGATAGAAAATATATATTACATTATGTTAATAGTTGAATAGAAAAACCTTACTTACAAAAAAAAATATTACTATAATGTTAAAAAACAGAGTGTCAAGTGCCATAGGACTTGCTTGGCTCGGTTGGTCGATTTGGTTCATGTGTTTAATGGGCCTAGCAACCTAATTTTTCTTGTATCAATTGGATCCGCATTAGATTTCTCATCCCAATAGACCCATGCATTAAATAAGAACAAAGGTTCATGAGAGGCATCAGTGTGCATGGCACTACCCCTTAGGTTCATGAGAGGCATGAGTGTGCATGGCACTACTCCTTGGCATGTCATGCCATGACAAACATTTCTTGATGTTAGCCCTTGCTATTTGGGATACTCGAGCCCCCAAAGTGTTTTGTTGATGGGTGGAACCTTGTATAGTTTGTTGATGATAACCTTCTTATTTCAGTTTGAGGGCCTACCCCTAATGACCACAACCGACCTCCTCTTATGGACAGTGTGGATAGTGTTTAATGATTATCTATAAATGTGGTATACCTAGGGAGGTAGTATGGGGTACCTAAGGAGGTACCCAATGGGAAAGTGGTTATGTATTATTATGTATGGAGGCCAATTCTAGTAAAGAAGGCCCATGTAATAGTGTGAACACAATAATGGTGAGAAGATTTACTAGAAGGTTCCACCTACTAGAATATTCATTCTCTAAAATGTTCCTAGGACATAGAGAGTTCTATATAACGAAGTATAAGCAATGTATTGGAGAATAGTGAAGAATATTATTATTATAACAAACAAGAATTGCTTGAGGAGTGTTATCCTTCCATAAGGATTAATATATGGTGTTACCCTACCTCAAGGGTTTTGCCTACATTCTTGTGTTGAATATTTGATGAATGGTTTGGTCTATTCTTGTTGATATTAAAGGTTTATTTTAAGATATATTTTCATATCTACTCAAGTACTTAACAATTGGTATCGGAGCTCTTTCCTTGACCAAAGAAGGGAAGAAATTTTTGGTTCTAGAATATTCCTTCTCTAGAATGTTCCTAGGAGATAGAGAGTGTTATCTAAAGAACTGTAAGCAACGTATTGGAACATAGTGAAGAATATTGTTATTGTAACAAGCAAGGATTGATTGAGGAGTGTTATACTTCCATAAGGATTAATATATGGTGTTACCCTACCTCAAGGGGTTTCTCTACTTCTTGTGTTGAATATTTGGTGAATGGTTTAGTTTATTCTTATTTGAGATTAAGGGTTATATTTGAAGTTATACTTGCATATGTATTCAAGTACTTAACACTTGGTATCAGAGCTCTTTCCGTGGCAAAAGAAGGGAATAAATTTTTGGTTCTTTTTGCAGAATTAGAAAAGGGTGTGACACACTTTATATTCAATTATGAAACTTTCTTAGCAAAATTTTCAAAAACAAATTAGATATTAGAATTCCTCTCAGAAAAATACCCAATTTCAAAAAAATAATCAGTTGAAACAAAGTCTGAAAAGTAAAGTTATCAACATTTTAAATTCGACAATTTTTCAAAGTTTTTCCGGAAAAAGCCACGCGATTTTTTAAAAACCCTAGTTCTATTTTTTGGGTTTTTGTAGCAAGATGTATTTTACAAGGAAATATGATGGCCCTAATATTGAAAATATATATAAAATGGTCGATTCAGTCTAAAAATCCATTCCTTTGGAGGTCGCATATATCTTATGATTTAAAGGATGATGCTAGCATATGGTGGAATGGTCTTAACCATGAAGAGATAAATGCACTTTTAGATGAAGAATATGAGAAACTGTACTTAGATAGGTAGTCTCATGTTGGAAAAAAGGATAAAGAAATCACCAAGGGTTTCTTTTCATGTGGGAACTCTATATTACAGGTTCATGGACGCATTCAACAAGAGAAGGTTATTATTTATATTAACCCTAGTTGCCAACAAAATTTTATCAATGTTTAGTTGGTTAATAGATTGCAAGTTCCTACAAAGAATATTCAAAGCACATAGGTTAAGGATGAAAATGTTTAAATTTTTAAAGATTTGAAGCTAACCATGGACAAATATGTATTGCATTCTAATTTGTGTGCCATTGATATGAATGATGTGGATGTTATTCTTGGATATCCTTGGATAGCCACAATTGGTACAATGAATATTGATGTGGAAAAGAAGTTCGTGAAACTTTGGTACAAGAAAAAAAATACACATTACATGATGCGTCTCTTAGTAAGAAGGAAGGGCCCACAGGGTAAACAAAGAAGTTCTTATAGAATCTATAGTTGAATCAAAAGTTGAGGCTACAAAAGCAATTGTGGAAAATCCCCAGGAAAGACACAATAAAGAAGCCAAGGAGATCATTGGCTCCATGGAACACCGTATTGTAGAGTTGGAAAAAAAAGATTGATTCCTAAAGTTGTTGTTTATCGCCATCCACACCATACAGAGAAACAACAGTCATCAAGGCATGGGCATGCACATCAACACACTTATTATGAACCAAGAGAAACAATAGTCATCAAGGCAAGGGTGTGTACATCAACACACTTATTATGAACCAACATGGCACTAGAAAGGAATCCAATCAAGAGGTACATAGAGGAATACCAGTACTGCAGAACGATATCAGGATAGAGCAACAATACCCTAACACCAAAGACGTGATACATATCAAGATCAGGGTGGCAAGGCAACACTTGGACATCGTGCTCATCTTCCATTAGGATGGATGGATGGTCATACTTGGTACCAGTTGGCTACATTGCTTAGTCGGTCATATTTTATGGTTTTCTCCCATGTTTTGAGGACGAAACATGTGAAGGGGGATGGAATGTAGTATATTTAGGGAGCTAATATGGGGTACATAGGGAGGTACCCAATGGGAATGTGGTTATGTATTATTATGTATGGAGACCAATTCTAATAAATAAGGCTCATGTAATAGTGTGAACACAATAAAGGTGAAAAGGTTTACTGAAAGGTTCCACCTACTAGAATTTTCATTCTCTAGATTGTTATTAGGAGATAGAAAGTGTTATATAAAGAAGTTTAAGCAATGTATTGGAGCACAATGAATAATATTGTTATTGTAACAAGCAAGGATTGATTGAGGAGTGTAATCCTTCCATAAGGATTGATATATGGTGTTACCCTACCTCAAGGGTTTTCTCTACATTCTTGTGTTGAATATTTGGTGAATGGTTTGGTTTATTCTTCTTTGATATTAAGAGTTATCTATGAAGTTATATTTGCAAATCTATTCATGTGCTTAACAATAAGTGGGTGTTTCAACTTTAGCTAACACGCACTTTTTTTTTATCTTAAAGCTTGCTTGTAAATGTTGCATTTATAATCCTCTTTTTTAATTGAAACCATGTATATATTATTTTAACAATTGAAAAAAAACTCAAAAAAAAATAAAATATCATTAAACAACTATTATTATAAAAACTAGCATAAATCCATTTTATCTTTTAACTTTGAATATGTTCCAAATTTAAAAGAATAAAAAAAATTAAAATGTACATATACACGTTAATTATTTTTCTCTCTTAATACTTAAATTCCAAGTTTGTGTAAAGAATTTATTAAAATATATAAATAGTGTTTTATCAAAATAAAAATAATAATAATAATAATTAATATATATATATATATATATATATATATTACCCTATTTTGATGCAAGGAAAAGGAATGTCGAAGAGAATATAAGACAGATACATTGCAAAAAAGATTAGCATAGAGTATAAGTGTTTCACAGAGAAACAACATCCTTAATCCAAGATAGTTGATCCTAGGTTCAAATGTCAAGCAATTTGCACCAATAGTAAAGCACAAAGTGTAGGTAATGTGTCGAATTCCAAAATGTCTAAAAGGCATTTATGTACCTAATGAAGTGAATCTTAGGTTCAAGACTTCTAATGCTTGTCATTTCTTCAATGGAGATGGCACGATACATGCATTGAGGTTGAAACAAGCTAGCTACTACTGCAAATATGCCTGAATGCATCATTTGTCTCAAAAGGAGTAGATTGGGAGAGTCATCTTTCCTAAGGCATTTGGAGAGATTTTCGTGAGATTGGTTTTATTTGAGTGAGGTTGGTTTTATTTTACTTTCATGGAGGATGATGTTTTACAACTTTGAACATGTTACACTAAAATAATAAAAGTAAATTAAAATATACATGTACACATTATTTTTTTTATCTCTCTTAATACATGATAGCTTCAAAGTTTTAATAAAAAATATTTAAAATATATCAATAGAATTATAGTGCTAGTGAGATTAATAAATCAATAGAGTGTTAACTAATCAATGAAGATTTTGTTATCATTTTAGTTTTCCTCCTCATGTGTCTGTAAGTTTTAAAGAAATTATACTAGGTATAAGTTTTAGATAATAAATCATGACACGAGAGTGTCTTTAGTGGCAAGGTGACTTTGTATGAGGAGGTGGCCGATTATTCATTCAACCCCTTGGAGGTGTTAGCAACAATTCTTGTCTTGGGCTCAAGAGCATCCAGGTCTGCAGGTTGCATGAAGAATGCCCAAGCGTAGCACGTAAAGCCCCGTTTCAGGCTAAAAATCAAGTGAGCAGGCGAAATTATGTTGTCAACGGTCTAGATTCATCCATAGGAGCAGACCAACGGTTGGTGGGAAATCGTGGTTAGTGGAGTTGCGCCGAGATTAGCGCAATAGGTAGCATCTATATACATTCATGAAGGATCTCGGCCGTCCATCCAAAATGACATGTGGTG
>SNQJ01S0002949.1:1033546-1044982 GCA_010110895.2 Picea sitchensis | reverse complement strand
TGTCTGAAGTTATCTAAGACCTCACTTGCCCATACATGCCTAGCCTAGTTTCGAAGTTAGAACCACATCGTTTTGAGTTAACTTCCATTCGATCACCCCATTAAACAAATCGTGACATAAACTGATGGGCGTTGGGCTCTGCTCCTGCTGCAATCCAGGGGTGACTTCCATCGCCAACATGAGGGAGTTCAAATCTTCTTGTATTAGTCATTTCATAGACCACAAAATGTGAATGCCAACATTGTCAAGGACCTCGAGGTCGACATGACAAGGTTCTTGGGTTCGAAGGTGATGTGGTCGAATGGAGGGCATAAGCAGATAGGGGTTTGTATTGACCCAATCAATTAGCACAAAGGAGGTGGACATTGTGACCAATAAGCTCTCTTTAGAGGTAATGATGGCCCCATCTCCATCCAAAAGAATCATTAAGTGGATTTGGAGGACCAAAGTCCATACTTGTTAGTATGTAGGTTATGGTAATTATGACATCATTGGGAGGTTTTATGGCCAGAATGGTCTATATCCCTTGTTAGAATTGTTATCACCTTTGAGTCGAGAGAAAGGCCATTAGCCCCACCAAAAATTGTGTTGGAGGAGCAGAGTGAGTGGTTTGAAGGAGAGTTCTTGGAAAATTTAGGAGGTTTTTCTCTCAAAGCAACAGTGTTGGTATTTATCAGAGGAGGGAAGTTTGATGGGAGGATATCAACAAACATAGTGTTAGCACACTTTTCTACACCTAGATCTGATTCAAAACAACATTAAAAATCAACAAGAAAAGCGTGTAATTGTAGAGAATACTGCCCCAAAAGTGTCACGAGAAGATCTCTCTCGGTTTGGGTCGGTGCTTCCCAACCTCATGGGGGTGCCCCTAGGTAATTTTCATGTTGTCTTCAACCTGTAAATCTGCAAAATATGACCAAGAAAACAGTAGCAAAAAGATGTTTTGATGGCTACGATTAAACAACCAAAAGGTTTAAAATGTTTGTTTAAAGTTTGTGGAGGAATCCGTGCAACATTAGTTGAGAATATGTGGAAATAAAGACAAAATATATGATATTAAGCTACTGAAAACACCCAAATAATATGCTAAAAATAACTAAATCGTGCACAAGTAACATCAACAATACCAACAATACGTGAGGGCTTGATACGAGCACAACAATGGTTCTATTTCTTAAATTGCCAAGCGATTGTTTGCACCAGAGAGACAAATTAAAAGAATGGTAGTGTGATGATTCTTGCACCTAAGAATAGAAGCTAGAGTAGAGAGAATGAGAGAAAGAAGCAATGGAGTATGTTGTTGTCAAAGAAGACCCAACCATGCGCTAATGAAGAAATCCTGCTAATATAGGARGAGGGGTGCATATCCYAATGAATAATCCTCCTCAAGCCATGCACATGAGTGAGTGAGAGAGTGAATCGTGTCTCCATGTGCTAGTGACAGCTGGAGAGGATTAACGATGTGCCCAAGTCAAGGTGACTATGACGCCTATAGATCTAGAGAAGAGCGCATGGTTGAGTCAAATAGGGCACATGCATTGAGTTAACTAGTGTGTCAAGCAAAAATAGTCGAAGGTTAAGTTGGTGTTTGGGGATGATGTGAGAATGCATTAAGTAGTAGAGATGCCATCATGAGTATTAGTAWGGAGGTTTTATGTTAGAATTATATGTGAAAATTTGTCGAAAGAGTGGYTGCATGTGGAGTGGGAACCTTTGATAGGATACATCTTGATGTTACATCTCCTTTACAAGGTATGGTTGGAATATATCTTTGAGACAATGTCAAATGCAAACAAAATATTACATTCTCATTAGAATGTAATATTCAAGGTCTAGATGAACAAATATACACCCAGTGTGGGTGAAACTTCATAGCCTCCCACTTGATTTCTGGTTTCTTGATGTCTTTAAGGAAATTGAGAATAGTTTGGGTACTTATATTGAGGCAAATAAGAGTCTTCAAGAGTCTAGTGCCTTAACTATTGCTCAAATCCTAGTGTGGTATTGATATGCATGAAGGAATGGTAGAAGAGATAATTTTAGATAAGGGCTCATATTCTCGCTGTTAGACCCTAGATTATTTCAATGTATATTTCCATCGTGCTAGATTCCATGGGTATGAATATTTAGCAATAGAATGTGAATTAACATTTTGTAAGAAAATGTGGGTGAGGAAGCTTGAGAAGAATTCATACAAGTAGGGGATTCAAGGCATTTCTCAAGATGAAGTGGTTGAGGTGAATAAAGAGGATAGTAGGAATGCTTTGGAGGAAGGCGATGAAAAGTTGATGAAGGAGGCTTGTGTGAAGTTGGGTGAAGTGGAAGAATTGTCCAATGCAAGGATTTTTGTTCCATCATCAGAGGTAAAGCGTATTGAAGCTAGTAAAGGATACCATACACAAAGGATGGATAAAATCAAGGCCAAATTTCATCAATCATGGGGCAAAAATAATTTGGGTAAGTCCATTGAAATATCTCCCTCTTTTTTCTCATAAAATGATTGTTCTCGGGGTTTTGATTTGGGGAATTGGCCAAACTTAGGTGCATATAGATTAGGGAGGACCCTGGGTAAGAGAAGAAGACATTGGGATCTCATGGGGACTTCCTTAGGCTATGTCAAGGGGAAGGAGTAAGAAAACAGGGTTACTGGAGTTATATATGAAGGTGTTAAAAGGAATAGGGATTCTTTGGAGTTTTAAAATGGTTCTAGGCAACCAATATCTAGAAATTTAGACTCTAGGGTAGTGGGCTTCAAAATGGAGGATCCTAAGGGGAATATTGGCTCGGGGAGAGGGAGAAAATTACATTTGGAAATAGATCAAGTAAAGGATAAGAAAAAAATTAAGTTCGAGAAGTAGAAGATTATCATGGGGGTTATTAGAGAAAAATAGGCCCCTAAGGAGGGTGGATCGTGATTTGCATTTCGTTAAATGTGTGAGGGATGGGTTGTACCTTGAAAAAGGGGCCCTTAATGGCTTGAGGAGACTTATAGGCCTAATTTCATTAAGCGACGAGAATCTATGGGTGAGGGTTCATATATCATAGGGCATTTAGGGAAGGTTTTGGGGGTTTGGGATTTTATTTCTATTGACTCTATCAGTCATTTGGAGGTCTAATTTATGGTTGGAGGAAGAGGGTATTAAAATGCTCTAACTCTATGTATTTGAAATCAAGATTAGGTACTATGTTATATTCACAAGAGATGGACGAGGAGTATATATTTTTGAACATTTATGAGCCCCATGCAAATAAGGTGGTCTATTGGGATATAATTTTTGTTATGGATTTGTTAAGGAAAAGGAATGTTATTGTTGGAAGGGATCTAAATTTTACCCTAAATTGAGTTGAAATATAGGGTTTTGTAGCTCAACCTAACCCTTTATCTAATTACTTAAAAAAAAGTAGAATATTTTGGTCTTATAGATGTAGGACTTGTCAAACTCTTCCCCTCGTAGAGAAACATGAGAGTTGGGGTTGACATAATTACTAAGAGATTGGATAGATTTTTATTAGTTGAGCCTATTATGGGTGATCAAATTAGGTTCAAGAAGTAGGTTGGAATAGGGGGAGGGTGTGATCATATGTCAGGTTTGATGGAGCTAGAAAAGGAAGGAAGGAAGATCCATAATCCTCTCAAATTTAATTATGCTTTAGCTTGAGGAGGAGGATTCCATTAAATGAGTTAAGGATAAATGGTTTCCCTTCAATTGTTTGCTTAGAGAATACCCACGTGTTCAATTTGAAGCAATTAAAATGGGTAAATCATGCAACCACGAAGTAGTCACATCAAAAGAGGGTTAAGGATGAACATGCTCTTGTCTGAATAAAGAATCAGTTGAAGGATCTTTACAATAAGGGGTTAGCATGGTTTCCTAATGAATCTTACAAAAAAAAGTGAAGGTCCTAGAAGTGCAGAAAAGTAAGTTATTAACTGATGAGGAAAATTGTTGGAGACTTAGAGTGGGGCCTTATCACTCTCAAAAGGAGACAATAATACAAAATTATTCCATCGATATGTAAATCACAGGAAAAATGTGAACATTATTTGGAAGATTAGAAAGGAAGATGGATATTTAGCCACAAGTTTCCAAGACATTTTTAATCTTGGGGTGATATATACCTATATATGTAGAGAGAGAGAGAGAGAGAGAGAGAGAGAGAGAGAGAGAGATTAGTGTTTACATAATCAAGGTGGTAAGAGTGAGAGAGAGAGAGAGAGAAATTAGTGTTTACATAATCAAGGTGGTAAGAGTGATATCATTTTTTCCTAGTTTTGTGGAAGAAGAGAAGAGGGAAATGAGAGATTATTATAAGAGGTCTCCAAAGATGAACTCCAAGAAATATTGTGTAGCTTCTTGAAGCACAAAAGTTGTGGTCTAGATGGGTAGGATTTTTAATAGGATGCTATGAAATTATAAGGGATTATTTACCAAGATTCATTGAAAAGTCTCGAATATCTGGTCAGATCTTAGCTACTTTCAACTTAATTTTTATATCCCTCATTCCAAAGTTAGACAATCCAAGTCCTTTTGAGGAGTATAGACCCATTTCATTATGTAATTGTGTTTGTGAAATAATAGCTAATATTTTATCTCAAAGGGTGAAGAAGTTATTATCTAAGACTTTGAAAAGAGTAGTTTGGTTTTTTGCAAAGAAAATAAATTCATGAGGCAATATGGGTAGCCCAAAAAGGGTTACATTCTACCAAGACTAAAAAGTTACCAACAATGGTGGTAAAATTGGAATTTTCCAAGGTGCCCTATTGATGGTTTGCCAGGTGTGATAGGGAATCCATAGGCACATGTCGACATGGGACTGCATCCAGATCATATGGACTTGAGATTGAGAAAACACATTATGATATGTTTCTAATTTATGATTATGTGACTATTTAATGTATTGATTTTAGTGTGTGTATCCACATGGAATAGGCTTTCCAATCAGTCCACAAATGGGTAATGGGGTTGTATGGAACATGTACATAGTATCACCAGGAGAGGAGGAAAAGTGTCCATGTTTCCACCTATTAGCACTCATTTTTTCATGTTTAGGGTTGAAAAGTTCATGATGCTTTTACCTAGAGGTTTCATGTTGTCCTGAGGGTAGCTCATGGATTCGGTCACTCACAAGGTTTTGCTAAGAGCATACAATAAGGTGTCATCCTTAGTCTTCAATGACCATTAATCTCTCAACAAGGTAGGAATGAGTTGAGTTAACTTGCTATCAACCGTTCTACCATTCCCCCACCAAAGAAAATTGRATACTTGAAGGGTATACATGAACATGACACCCTTGGCACTTACGAAAAGACATTTCTTGAAGGGTGTGGAGAAGCATGGCACCCTTGGTATCAATGATAGTTATTATGCATACATGAGAAATTTATTTGACTAGCATATGCATTTTGTTTAAATTGGGAAAGTTAAATAAATGCATGAGTGATTGATTGAGTTTATAGGTTATTGCTATTGGAATACACCAAAATGGAGATTAGCAGGACCTATATTTTATTAATATTATACACATATAAATACATGATTTGTGAACTTTGGATTCATCTTCCAAGAGATCTCTTGGACTCTCGATGACAATTCATATTCACTTGTGGCTTTAAATATTCCCTGCCAAGTGAATAATACAAAATACCATAACCCTAACGGATTAGGTTTCAAACAATTGCAAATTTCATAAAAAAGGAAAAATAAGGTTGTTTATTTCAAAGTTATAAGAAAAATGAATGCATTTAAAAATATGCATGAAATAGAAGACAATTACTTTTAATTAATTACTAGTGCACCCATTAAACAAGGAGAAGAAAAAGGGAAAAGGAATTCAAATTTAAATGGATATTATGAAAAGATATGTAGACTTGTGAAATACTAATGAGAGGAATTACTTAAAATAAAGTGACTATATTTGCACCCACTCTAATAGGAAAAGAGGAGGAGATCAAGGGAACATCAAGGAGTAAAAGAAGGAAGAGTGGTAGTTAGGAGATGAATAATAATAATTTTATATTTTTAAAAGAGGAATTAATTGTGCACTTGTGTATGTAAGTGACACATTGGTGGGTGAATAACATGTAATTGTTAATTAAAGAAATTATTTTTTTTCACATGAAATGGACAAGTTGCTTGAGCCACAATGCCTATGAAAGAAGGCTTGAGCTAGAGAGTTCACACACTTTTTTATCCCCAATGTTGGATGTTGTTGTAATGAAATTTTTTCTAATGGTGAATTGTTGTTGACTTTGGTCTATTAGAGAGTGTGTTTGTGTTGGGGTTTCCTTGTAAGCTTGATGGATGCAATCTCTTCTCAATTGCTAGTATTATACCTTTCTATTATATCTTTATACATCCTCATTACAACTCAAGGGTTCCTAGGGAAGTGGAGTACCCATTGGGAATTGGTAGGGTGGTCAACCGATGGACTTTTTGATGACTGGCAAGCAGATGCAAAGAGGAATTCAAGCTCACAAATTAAAGTTTGACAAGTCAAGAATTAATTCTTCACTAACCTTGTAAATTTTCTTTGTGAATAAGTATTCTTGTCATTTAAGAAGAGGCCTCGGTCTTTGTATTTGTTGGAAGAAAGTATTCCTATTTTTTTCTCTATTCAAAATTACATTGATTATTTATTGTATATGCACCGAGAGTGATATAGATGAGTAAATTAGAAAGCATACAACTATAACCTCAAATTGTCATTTTTGCATGATTTTGGGAAAGTGAGTGACACAGATGACTATGTTGACTACCACCTGCCTCTATATAGTTTGTGAAATATGGTTTGTCTTTTGTTAATTTCACTAGAAGTAGAGTAACTAACGAACTAAACACACCTTTTTCAAAGAGGTTTCATCATAGTTTGGCGAGCCAAAATCTACGTAAAACACCTGAAAATTGGTTGAAATGGATGTTGTTGATGGGTCGTCTTTACATGTCATGTTCATGAAATATCTAGAGACATGTTGATGCCCTCCACCATCCTCTACCTTTTATCTCTAATTTCTGATACAAAAAAGGATTCGAGCTTTGAAAGTTTGAAATGACCCTTCGACTGTAGTGGTTTTGGTATAAGTCAATGGATATACCTAGTGTTTTAATATATGGACTATGATCTTCTAATTGTGTATCACAAATTTTTAACCAACAATGTATTAATAACATTTGTGATCATCAAGGTCCATGCATTGTGATGCAGGGATTTTTTGGGGATTTTTCGAGGGTCATAACTTTTGAATCGATTATCCGTTTAGGCTGAAATTTTACAGGGAGTTGCGTCTCGAAGAGTTCACTACCGTGCCGATCAGATTTATCCAATGGGACATCGTTTCGACACCTTTTCAGGGCCAAATTCCTTCATATAAGGCCTCAAATTGGGGTTTTAGTGTTTTTACGAGAATTTTTAATTTTTCAATTATCAGTTATCTCTTACTTTATGAGATTAATCAGAAAAGCGAGTTGACAAATAGTGTCATGCTAGTTAGCTCTTAGTTAGTGGTCAATTTTAGAGTCATGCGAGAATTTTCTAAATTTAGTTGTTTTAAAAAAAAATAGTTATTTTTCTAAAATTAGTTGTTTTCGAAAATCCTAAAGAGTAGTTATAAGGGGTTGAACTTCGATTGTAATAGTTAGGATGGAGAAGGAATAAAAGAGAGTTATTTTTTCATTCTCCTGTGTTTTCATGGTTTATTTGATCTTGTGAATGAATCTCAGGCTTTGGCTACATCACATTGCATTRGAAATAGTATAACAATGTAATGTTATTAATGTACTAGAACTATAATTTTTTTTATTTTGTTACTGAGAATATCTACGTGTTTACATTGTTGAACATTATGCATAAAGTAATTAAGGGAGTTTAATATTKTTGTTAGCAACAATTTTTTTCATAGGCACAAAAGTACCCAGGTCTGCAGGTTGCACGGGAAGCGCCCAAGCGCAGCACGGGAGAATCTCTTTCCCGGTTACGAGTCAAGCGAGCGGGCGAAGTTTTGTTGTCAGCAGCCGAGATTCATCTACAAAGCTGATCGATGGTCATCGGGATTTTGGGGGGTGCCAAGTTGCTCGGGATTTAGCGCAAAAGATAGCTCCCATATTTCAAGATAAATCTGGGTCGACCGATCCAATTGGGACAGGTGGCAGCCAGTCGGCGCATCGAGGATCGGTGTTTCGGGAGACAAAGAGCCTCCCATTCATTACAACTGAAATTGTCGATCGGTGAAATGCCGAAAGCACCTTTGGAGCCGAGCCCACGGTCCTAGCACCAGGTCACGTCAAGCGAGCCTGTGAATGAAGGCGACCTCCTTTTAAATAACGAATGCTACCTCGTCCATTCATCTTAAGGGACATGCGGCGCACATCCGTGCCATGTCGGCATTCGGGAGTTCGAGGGGTAAGCGCTCCTCATCACTTCATCTCTCGAAACCTCGAATCCCGAAACACCGAAAGCGCCCAAAGGTGGGCCGAGGGTTTTGGCGCCTGGTCACAAAGGAGCAGGCCTGGAGGAGGGGCGCTAAGGTTTACCATTTGGCAAGGTGGGTCCCAAAGCACTGAGAGTGATCTGAGCCATTCATCCTGGAGGAGCACATGGCGCGCGATTAGGCTCTTCGCCTTTTCGCCATTCGCGATTTCGAAAAGAAAAAGACCTACTCCTTCCTATCCACGAACCCCGAAATGCCAAAAGCGCCTTTGAAGATATGCGTAGGGTCACGGCCCGTGGTCATTTGAGGGAGTAGAAAGGGTTGTACAAAGGAGGGTCAAAGGCACCGGGTTGAGCTTCCGAAAGGGGGCATTGTGTTCTCCAGATGCCGGTTCGACGTGTTCTAAATCCCGATACCTGCTTGAAACGAATGAAGAAGAGGGAGGGTGGTTGAAACCTCGCCTCACACATTAATTGCAAGGTATGGATGTCCCGACCGAAAGCCTGCCCGAGATGGTCCTCTGTACTGGTTTCTTCCATGGAAGCCATGCCAAGTCCTCGACTCGCCAGAGAAGCCTGCGCACGCTAATTCAACATTTAAGAGCTCAGCTACCCCCTGGCGCGAGCCATGCAAAATTAAGGTGGCGTATGACAGAGGAGTGCAGGCCAGATTTGACTGAGGAGACTCCTCATCCCGAAAGTCTAGTAGGCCTCTGCTGGGCAAGTTTTTTGAGTATATATACTTAGTTTTGATATTTTTCAAGGTATCGATGGTAGAGCGAAGCTCCCGATTGTAAAGTTTTAACAGACACTTTAGTGCTCTGGTTATGCATATGTATGTAAGATTTATTGTTTAATGACAGACAGTCCTTCTTACCCCGTCTGAGTTTCCATCTCATACTGAGAGAGTTCGTGATCGACTGATTCGCACGAATTATGGCAATTATGTTGTGATAAAGGATTTATTGTGGCATTATTGTATTCTCTGGTTTTCTGCGTTTGAATGTAAGAAGATCTTGCGTTTAGATGTCTTCTCCTACAGTCTGTTAGAAACCTGATGTGTATGACAGACCTTTGCATCTCTCTGATACAAGTCTTCCCCCTTACTCACCCTTACTACATCTCACTGTCTGAATTTTATCTAAGACCTCACTTGTCCATGCATGCTTGGCCTAGTTTCAGAGTTGAAACGATACCATTTTGAGTTTACTTCCATTCGATCACCCCTTTTATACAAAAATCGTGACATAAACTGATGGGCGTCGGGCTCTGCTCCTGCTGCAATCCAGGAGTGACTTCCGTCGCCAACAATTGTCATAGGCACGAATTTATATAGAGGTCCATCTATGTTTTCTTCTTTGAGTTTAGATTTTGAAATATATATTTGCAACAAATCTAGTGCCATGTATATGAATTTGGGATTGTAGAGATTTGAAACCTTGGAATTTATTACTGGATTTAAATGTGGGATTGCTAAAGGTTGTAGATATGTGGCTTGGACAACTTCTACGTGAGAAGTTTGAGTCCTATTCTTAAGAGGTAGGGATTTCACTAAATCGAACATCAAATCCTTTGCCCCAAAAGACCCTAAATGTGGTATATTGATTAGTCTAATTAAGTTGGAGATTTCAAATTCTATTTGTCTATTTATTGTAGGTGGCAACTTTATGGTATAGGCCTCCTGAATTGATGTTGGAGAAATATATTGCTATTTTGCAATTGACATTTGGTCTATTGGGTGCATATTTGGTACAATATGTTTCCTTTCAAATAAAGTTTTAAGTTCTTGATCCATTAGCCAATTCATATTTTTTAATGATAATTGTTGTTATTAATTATGCAGTTGAATTGTGTATTATGAAGCCTCTCTTCAAAGGAGATTCACAATTGTTATTATGTATAGTGCATCGTATTTTATACCCAAAGAGAATATGTCTTTGATTTAATTTGATTTATCAATGATTTTTGAATTCTTAATTTGAAGTTCATTTGGATCTCATTTCACTTTTGTATTTTTGTCAACCTTGTGAGAATTTTTCTAACTCCTTACGGTGAGAAGTAGGGATCTTCTCCTTCATTCCCTCAATCGCCTCGTAGGAATTTTCAACCTTATTATTTTTTACAAGGCCATCAATAAGCATATTTGTAGTCTTGAGATTGGGCATCCAATTTCTACACATGCTCTCAATGAGGAACTCATAATCAGTGTCTAAATGCCCTTCCTTTAATAGGAAAGGAATGAGAGTGTAATAGGTCAGTGCATTCAAATCACAACCTTTAAGAGAGATATAGAAAAAGAAAAAAAAAACCTCTTTGCCTCTATCATATTATTGTCCTTGGAAAAACCATTAATGAGTGTATTGAAGATGATAATATTCAGATTCAATTCTTTAGAAACCGTTTCAGCTAGAAGTTTTTCAACATCGCTAGTTTTACCAAATCCACATAGGTGACTCATCCTAATGTTGTATGTGATAACATATCGAGGGAAAGGATTAGACATTTTTCCAAAAAGATTACATAGTTATTCCTATCGGTCTTACTTTTATAACCTTTACGAAAATTGCACAACCTTACGCATTTTGTGATGGTTGATTAAAAAGATTTATATATATAACTTTAATTTTATTACCATTTTGTGTGATTGTTTAAATTGAGAATTTAACACTAGGAGGGGTGCTACATATGGTATCAGAGCATGGTTCAACATGCTAGGGCCTTGGACCCATCTAGTTACTTTTGTGCATTATTTTTTATTTGAAAATCAAATCAATTAAATTTGAATTGTTTTCTCATGTTAGGTTAGATATCGACAGAAGAAGAAGGAGAGATTGGGTATTTAGAGGCCGAAGTGCACATCCCTCACTGCAACCTACACCTCCACATTCTTTTACAAGAGTAGAGGAACATGTCCAGGAACAAGGACATGTGTCTGCCAAAGAAGTAACAACTATGATGTGTTCTTTTCAAATAATGTCAGATGCCCTAATGAACAAGATGGATAGGGAAGAA
>SNQJ01S0002949.1:1018238-1028260 GCA_010110895.2 Picea sitchensis | reverse complement strand
GAGTATTCTATCCTTGTCAGGTTTACATGTGGAGGTAAATACCTTCCGCAGCTACCATAATATCAACGGGATGTATCTAAGATATCTTAGGAAATATTTGAGGAGATTTTCAAGGAACACTATCTCTCAGTGGAGTTCATTTAGAGACAGTTAAATGAGTTTAACTCATTGAGACATGGAAACATGTCAGTACTGGAGTATGAGGCTAGATTCATGGAATTACTAAGTTATGCTCTGCATTTGAACATAAAGAAGCTATGGGTTGATAAGTTTGTTTATGGATTGAACTACAATATCCTATCAACAGTTAGAATATTGATGCCTTGCACTTTGCACAAGGTGATACATAGGTGTATTATAGATAAGGAGGAACTCATGGGGAGTGGTCAACTAAGATCATGTACACCTTCGGGATCAGGTGGATAGAGATATGGCTCTCAATTAGTTAGTGCATCGAGGCCAGTAGTAGGATGTAGGGTAAAGAGAACATGTGATGGGTACATATAGATGTGAGACAAGGAGTCAAATACCACCATATAGGTCACTGACTCAACAAATTTAGCAAACACATCAAAGTAGTAGAACTACTTTTTCTCAGTGTGGGAGTCAGAGTCAACCTTATAAGAGGGGGTGTTGGACATGTGGAGAGCCACATTTTTAGAGGGATTGCTTACATGTTGAACTTATGCTTATACTGAGAGGGGGGGGGTGAATCAATATAAGATACTTTTTAATTTATTTAACCATTCATCAATCATTCATTAGCGAAGAAACAATAATCACATATAAACTCAAATCATAATGCACATAGTTTAACATGGAAACCCAATCAGGAGAAAACCATAAACTTGTTTTTATAAATGATTGTAGGCACCAACCTATTGTTACATATATTCTAGGCACCAACCTACCAGAGACACCAATATCCTTAATTGAGCACCAACTCAACAAGATGTAGGCACAGACCTATTGGAGACACCAATATTCTCAATTGAGCACCAACTCAATAAGATGTAGGCATCAACCTACTATAGACACCAATCTCCTCAATTGAGCACCAACTCAATAAGATATGTGTAGACACCAATCCAATATATTCATACACATAATACTTCTGAATTCACCTACACACTTCATTCCACAGACAATCCTTCAAACCCTAGCAAGCCTCATAACATCATTCCCAGAATGTAATCACTAATGAAAACATCCACTGACGAGAACATCCACTGGCAACCACATCGACTAACGACAACATCCATTGATGACAACATCACAACCTCAAAATAGTGCACATAACAACATCACATACCTTCAATCCTTCATACCGCACCTTGATAACAAGAAAGACCTCAAGAAAATCCATCAGACTTCTATTACACACCAAAAAGACACCCTAGCACCTTTAGCTAACCTCATATCACTTATGTACACCTTAGAATTGATATATTGCTTGGTTTCTCTACTATTGTGAAAACATATCATGTATTTATAGTAATTTTGTCCCCACTTTCAGGGCCGATCTGTAAAGATTGGCTGAATCGACCTCAATTTTCTAGTTGGGTTGTTGGACAAAACCATTCATATCTCTTAATTCCTATGGAGTTAGAGGGAATGTCATATACCATTGGAAATGTCTTAGAACAATATTTCCAACCATATAACTTGTTCTCCCATTTGAGCTAGATATGTCCAGTAAAAGTGCATTCAAAGATAGGGTATCCAAACTGGCAAAAAATAATACTTTCAACAATCTCCATATTGCAATATTTGTCTTGGGCATCTGTAGGCTTGTAATATTTATTTTGGACATATGTAGGATCCCCATGTCTTTGACATCAATGACAAAAATATTTCCAACAATCTCCCCCTTTTTCATTAATGGCAACCCTTAGTCAATTATGTAATACTCCTCATGTCTGCAACTCTCATTGTGTCTGCAATTCTTCCTCTATCTGCAACTTCTCCCCCTTTGACATCAATGGAAAAGGGCTTCTCACCATGAGCTTGTGCTTCCCTTTACTGACAAGATGAGAGAGATGTCACTCCCATACAACATTTTTCTCCTTTGACTTTATCAAGTATGTATACATCTCTTGAGTTTCTATTTTCATTTGCCACTAATTTCCCTGAAGCTGCTTTCCTTATCTCACATCCTTTAGAATGAAATGCAAGGTTATAACCTTGATCACACATTTGTATGACACTTAGAAGATTATGCTTTAACCCTTCAACATACAATACATTATGTGTGGTATTCTTTCCATTATCAAGACTAACAATACATTTTCCAACTATCCTTGTAGAAGCTTTATCTCCAAAAGTAACATTGCCTCCTTTTTCTTCCTTCAAGGTGAGAAACTTGGTTTAGTCCCCTATCATGTGTATTGAACATTCATTGTCAATGTACCATCGGTTCCCTTCTTTTTGAGCATAAAGTGCAAGTCCACATTCTTCCTTCTTCGGTTCTTCTTGCTTCCTTTTCCACATCTTGGTGTATTCTTCTCTATGCTTGGTAAGAGAATATTATTCCTTGTTTTGTTTAGGAGAATTTATTATGTTTCTTCTACAATCACGTGTTATGTTCCCATAGTTATTGCACTTATAACATTCAGTATCAAGTAGAGGAGAAAATCAATTGTATTTTATGTTAGCAAACCCATGATAACTTATCGTTTTATTGTTCATATAATCATTCTTTGAGGTTTTGTAGGAGCCTCTATTTTTGTCTCTCATGTGATGACTTCGTGCATAATCTATACAATCTATTAATTTATGACCAAAATTATTGCAAGAAAAACAATAACCAAGGAAGATATTTTGGTACCGATTTGTGAAACGTCTTCGTGGTGGAACAACTCTTTTGAACTCATTCTTCTTGTTCTTGTGAGAAGAATCGGGTTTCTGTTGGTCATCATTTCCTTTCCTGTTGTTGCTTTCATTGTTGGTAGAGCCTTTGCGAATATTAACATAGCTTTCGGGATTTTCTTCATTTTCTTTTTCTGATGGCTTTGTGACTGTAATGCTTGCATCTCCCTTGGTGGTATTTTGTTTATCATCGTAGCCGAGACCTGTCTTGATGAATGGTTACCTTTGTAAACTAAGAATACTATCTAAGTTTTTGATACTCTTTCCAAACTTCAAGCTTCTATTCAACTGATCAATTGTTTTCTGTAGTTCCTTTCTCAAGGAAACTATTTTAACTTCTATCTTCTCGCTATTTTCTTCCTTTTCTTTCAGTTGGCTTCTCACCACTTCTTCTATCCTCTTTGCCTCCTCTAGTTGAGTCTTCAGGATAATAATTGTCTTCTATGTTTCTTCAAGATCATGATCATTCTTTTCATGTTTCTGCAATTGCTTCTTCTGCTTCTTTTTCTTAATCTTGTCTATTTTTTCTAAGGCACTCACGAGTTTTGCTTCAGGATCTTCTTCTTCTTAATCTGGTTTTTCTTTATGATTATCTTCATTTTCTTCATCAACAGGCTTTGTTTCCATGGTTTTGGAGATAGATTCTTCTTCATAAATGTTTTTTAGCTTCTCCCAAATCTTTTTAGATGATGTACACTTCATTACCTTGACAGTCTTAGAATTTGATAGGCCACTGAAGATGGCATCTATTTATTTTGCATTTTTTTCGCTTGACTCCTTCCTAGCTTCATCTGTATAACCTGTTGTGACTGATTCCCAAATACCAAATCCAAGGGCTTGCAAATAAACCTTAGTTCTTATACTCCATACCTTCTTTCTTATACTCCATGATGCATAGTTTGTTCCATCAAACAAAGGAGATTTGTTTGTAGGGATACCTTCCTTTCAATCCATATGTCCTAGACATGGAGTACTGAGAGTCAAACGACTTGAGCATGGCCCCAGAGGGCCCCTCTTTTCTTCAGTGCAATCCATTTATCACCAACAACAGTATGCATCCTACCAGCTTGGTCCTGAAGTAGCAGTGAGTCTTGCTCCACGAGGTAATGAGTCTGGGTGTCATGGTATGTATCAATCTGATTTTTGAAGCACTTGAATATGTTGTATTGAATCCTTCTTCATTTCATGATGTTTGCTTGGAAATTATGCTCTTTCCCTTGTTCATACCTGAAAGGGTGACATGGTTCCCTAGTAAGTTGATTTCCCTTTAGGATGGGTTTCCACTGGGTGGGTATGTGAAAAGTCATTGTTCGTTCCCTCCATACTTACCACTTTCCATCTTTATTCCTCTCATCTCCCCTACCCTTTTTTGGGCATTGGGATTGGCTACACTAGGAAGGGTTGTACCTTACCTCGTGGGAAGGAGGAGCTAAAGGCCCAGAGGGTAAAAGTAGCTGGCAAGAGTTAAAATCCAAGGTTAAAACCTTTAAGATGCTTTATCCATGGATCCTCAAGAAAGAAGTGAAAAGCTTCTCAGTAAGAAAAGGGGACCCATAAGATATATAAACACTCAAGGTACTAGTTGATGGATAGGAGGTCTCATCACGAGTCTACCTATTATGACCATGGACATGTAGCGATATGACACTACCACCTATCTAATCACCAAACCAGGGTAGTGGCTCTTGGTGGCATAGCCAAGATAAAGGGGGTCTCATCACGAGCCAACCTTCTCATTTCCATGACATGTTTGTGGATAACATTGTCACCTCTAGTCATCAAGCCAGGACAGTGGCCCTCAACTATTCCCTTGAAGCACAAGAGCAAAATATCAAAAGAAATGAAGCTAAGAATAAAATGCAATGAATGGGCTAGGAAACAATTGCATTTATGAAAAGGTGCAACTCCCCCTCTATAAAGGCACCCACAAGTAAGATTTTACATTTCCCTATTATTAAATGCACCCCATGCCCAAACACTTACCCCATGCCACCTCATACACTTACTTGACTTGGCAACACCCCAAACTTAAGACAGGTTAGCCCAATAGGACACCCTGACACCTTCTCCAAACCTAACTTGTCAAGTTGCATAATGTCTTTGAGCATTTTTCTGGGTTAAGGGGGGTTTGATGCACATGTTTGGGCAATTTAATTATTGGATGTGATTTACATGCTATGATCCCTGTGACTTATGAACCCTTGGAAGGTGTATTTGTTGTTGCTGCAGGACCTTTCCCGGTGGACAGGTACACATGAGGGGATGATTAGCTCGAACCTTCATGGGGCTTAAATCCCACAGATGGATGTTGAAACCCCAAACAGGGGTAAGAATAAATTGAAGACTTGTACTGGGAGAAAGAAGGATATTGCCTTTGGAGGCACCCTGGCAGACCTAGACCCATGGGACCTTGCTCTTCCCACATGGATGCTAGCCCTTGAGGGCCCTGGACGTCACCATCATAGCCCTGAACGTCACCATCATAGCCCTAGACGTTATCTAGAGCTAGGGTTTCATTTTTGGAGGCATTTGTGAGCCTGGTGGCACGTGTGGGCATCATTTGGGGCTTTTGGAGGCCAAGCACCCTACTTTTCTAGCTCAACGTTCCACATTTAGGGCACAACGTCACCCTAGAGGGGCATGACGTCATCATTGGAGGTGTTTCTAGATGCAAATTAATTTTAATTATGTCAAAATTGAATTTTGTTGTGAATTGGCGAGGTCGTCCTTGTTTTTTACCTAAAAGGTCAAAATTTTGTATAAATAAGCATAAAGTATTTTCATTTTCACATCACAACTTGTCATTTGAGACAAGAGGTCTGAAATTTGTGCCCTATTAGGGTTATTGGCTGAAATTGTGAGGCACCACTCTTGTTTAAGGCTGATTGTTTGTAACTTGGATCAATTTTGGAAGTTTTATGTTGATCTTGCATGGTATTCTCATGATTATTCTTGGTGCACGTAAGTGAAATCTGCATTTTTTCATCTATTGAATGGTTTATTGTATGGTTTTATTTGCTCATACAAGATTAGAAATTGCATGATGCATTTAATGCTTGAAGTAAGAAACTTAAGTTGTTATTTTCTTACTTTTTATTTGCCAAGCTTTTCATTAATTGATCTAGTAACTAGTGAAACCATAGAGCCCTAAATTGCTAGCGCTCTAAGGGTTTGGACTTAGTTATTGTTTCATAATTTTTACTCCATAAAATCCCCAAGGAGAGGAAGGTGCTAGGGCCTAGAATTGTCTACACCCTAGCATCTTGTCTCTTGAGGTCAAAGTCTAGGAGGACTTAAGTTACTACTTCTCCTATGCTTTTCCCCCCTTAGACTTTTGTGCATCATCATCTTTGATTTGTAGACTTAGAAGAAGTTGTCCACCTTGACTCCACTACCCTTGAAGGCACTAGTCCTCCTCTCTTACTTCTTGACAAGACTCAACTCAAACTCCTTCACTTCATATTCAAACTCTTTCACTTTATACTCTACTAATTTGCTAACCTATTCTAGAAATACTAACAACTAATTTGCTACTACCATAATCATTGTTACAACTATCATTTTGCAGCTTATATTAGCCTACTAACCATCTAAGCCATCCCATAATTTGTATAAGGCAAGGTACTATCAATAAGTGTTAAAGTGTATGTTTAATTTCCTTTTTAGAGTGCAAATTTTGAAGGTGTTACCATTGTCATTGTTGTTGTTACAACCATTGTTGCAACCCTTAAACAACCCTAAAATCATCCATAAAACCATTGGGCATTTGTACTAAGAAAACCATAATCATTGGATATTGAAGTAGTGTCTTATTGCTCTATTATAGTACTTTTTTCTGAAGTGGTTTTATTTTTGTCATCATCATTAATTAATGTTGTTTGGACAACCATTTAAGTCATTCATTGACTTGTATTTATCTTGAAAAGTGTGAGTGACAAACCATTATCAAGTTTGCAAGACTATTGTATCTCTTCCTTCTCTTCATGACTTGCACCTTTCAAGATACATTGTTGCTACTGTGATCTCACTTTCATTGTATAGTAACTTGTTCAAGCAACACATAATTTGTTTAAGAAGTCATTGATTATAACTGTTGCTACTAATGTTTGATGTTTCATTGGTAAAGGGTAGGTAAAAACCCATTCTCATTTCCCCTTATCCTTTTAAACTTCACCAAAGTGACTTCTTCTGTTGAGTGAACTAGAGAGAGGGGTGAGTTTTCACCGTAATTTTTTTTCCTTCATCAACCATCTAGGTCCTGGGACGTCTCCCTTGGAGTGAGGTCTTCCTCCTACTAAAGAGAAAGATGTACCATATTGGGGTGACAATGATAGGGTTACCTCTGTGTTATGTCAATCTATGCCTACTTGCCTTTAGTCTTTGGGAAAGTATAGATTGTGTGATAACATGCATTAACCCACTAGAGACACCAATCTCCTTAACTGAGCACCAACTCAACAAGATGTAGGCACCAACCTACTGGAGACGCCAATCTCCTCAACTAAGCACTAACTCAACAAGATGTAGGCACCAACCTACTGGAGACACTAATCTCCTCAACAGAGAACCAACTCAATAAGATATATGTAGATATCAATCCAAGATCTTCATACACAAAGTAATTCTGACTTCACCTGCATTCTTCATTCCATAGTCAATCCTTCAAACCCTATAAATCCTCATAGCATCATTCCCATAATGTAATCATTGACGACAACATCCACTGACAACAACATCTACTGACGACAACATCCACCAACGACAATATCCACTAAAAAAAACATCCATTAACGACAACATCCACCGATGACAACATCATAACCTCAAAACAATGCACACGACAACATCACAGACCTTCAGTCCTTCATATCACACCTTGAGAACAAGAAAGACCTCAAGAAAACCCCTTAGACTTCTCTTGCACATTGGAAAGACACCCCAACACCTTTAGCACACCTCAAATCACTTTTGCGCACCTTAGACTCGATCTCTTACTTGGTTTCTCTACTAATGTGAAAATCTATACTATGTTTATAGTAATTATTTCCCTGCTTTCAGGGCCAAGGTTGAGCTGACTTTAATTTTCTAGCTAGGTTGTCGGATGGAAAAATTCATATCTTTGCATTCCTAGGGAGTTAGAGGGATTTCCATATATTGTTGGAAAGGTATCAAAATAATATTTCCAACCATAAAACTTGTGATCCAATTTGAGCAACGTATGTAGGGTAAAAATGCATTCAACGATAGGATATCCAAAATGACAAAAAATAATACTTTCAACAATCTCCATCTTGCAATCTCTATCTTGGACATATGTAGGCTTCTAATATTCATTTTGGACATATGTAGGTTCCGCTTGTCTTTGACATCAATGACAACAATATTTCGAACAAGGGAAGAAGGAGGTGTTCTGATACATGCAAATAGATCGCAAAATCCTCCAAGTGCTAATGTTTATAGAGAATTGGAAAAAGCAAAATTTCAAGAATTTTGGGGCTCCATTGATGGATAGACAATTGAATCCTAGTTAGAGAGCATGATGATGTTTTTCACATTGAGAGATTATACTTCTAATTTTAAAGTGCATATGGGTATCTTCCAGTTAAAAAAAAGCACTTTGCTTTGGTGGAATACTTTGTAGTAAGGGATGGATGTATCTGAGATATCTTGGGAACTATTTGAGGAACATTTCAAGGAACACTACCTCTCAACGGAGTTCATTGAGAGACAATTAAATGAGTTTGAATCACTGAGACAGGGAAACATGTTAATGCTAGAGTATGAGGCTAGATTCATGGAATTGCTAAGTTATGCACCATGTTTGAACATAAAAAAGGCTATGGGTTAATACATTTGTTTATGGATTGAACTATAATATCATATCAACGATTAGATTATTGATTCATTGCACTTTACACAAGGTGATACATAGCTCTATTATAGTCGAGGAGGAACTCATGGGGAGTGGTCAACTTATATCATCTATACCTTTGGGTTCAAGTGGATAGAGATATGGTTCTCAATTAGTTAGTGCATCGAGTCCAACAGTAGGATGTAGGGTCAAGAGGACATGTGATGGATACATATAGATGCGAGACAAGGATTCAAATACCACCATATAGGTCATCGACTCACCAAAATCAGTAGACACATCAAAGTAGTAGAACTGATTTTTCTCAGTATGGGAGTCAGATTCAACCTTATAAGTGTTAATGTTTAAGCCATTATTATAGATGTTTGCATTTCATTAGATAACAATAGCATAATCCAAGATCATTGAGAAATACACAATCACAAGAGACACATCATTTATCCTAGGAAACCCTATAGGGGAAGAAAACCCAGCAAAAATTTCTTAATATAGATAGCCAATACAATGCCAAGAGATCTCTTATGCTAATACATAAAGTCATCTCCTAGATATGCGCCACTCTCTCTCTCCTTTGCCGGTAATAGATCAGAGATTGTCTCTTAAACTGAGCAAGTTAGTTGTGTTTAAGTGAGGCGCTAGCCTCCTTTATTTATACAAGTTTGGCATGTGTGAAGTGTCTCTTCACTGGCAGGGCCGACTTCTCAAACTGGGTGGGTAAACCCACCTTTATTATATTTCTGGGTCTCTTTAATAACTGTTGTTGTAGGAAAATCTCCCTGCAGACAGGTAGATCACCTCTAGAGCTTGACCTTAACCCTAGACAGAAAAGTGCTTAACGTGGACACTGACTTCCTTTCAAATCTATCTAAACTAATACATGAGAAGGAAGGACAACATAAGTACCTCTTAATCGACGTTTGTCCCTGCACGCTCCGAGTTGCGCTCCAATCCTTTGCTCCTTGCTGAGTCCTGCAGGCAAACAAGATACGACCACTTCCTACTCTATTGATATTAGCTTGAAAACAGATCTATCAATTAATGATAAGTTCATGTAACATCAGACACAAACTAGAAAGAAACATGCCAAGTGTGTCATATTAATGAGAATAACGACAACAATGCTTACAATCATAGATGCGAATGCGACAGCTTCGTCAAGTCCTCTTCGTCTAACCCTTGCTCGAAATATCCATAGCCTGGTTGATAGCAGCTTCACTGATCACTTCTCCTTTGGCTGACTGTGTGTTTCCTATGAGATCATAGGTTTCATGCTAGCAATTCT
>SNQJ01S0002949.1:1002639-1018228 GCA_010110895.2 Picea sitchensis | reverse complement strand
TGTTGGCTGACGCAAAGATCGCTTCCTTGACATAGCCATCTGATGGTGTACGGTTGCGGGTGCGGCGTTGTTGGTAGGGATAACCGATTGATGAACTATGCTGAGATAAGGTTCTTCTGGATAATGCTATAAAAAATGAAGTGCAACAGAGTGGATTTCACCCACATCTATGAATGAAAGAGGTGCTCGCCTTCCTCTGGCTCATCAGGTTCATCGGGTTGGATCTTGGTGGTAGAAATGGTGGCACTGGGTTTCACGTCAATGATCTGTCTCCCCTTTTTTGGTTCCAACTCAGAGTTGGAACCCACATCTGATTTAGATTCTTTTATCTCAACTACCAATGACTGCTTTGAGTTGCAATCAGCAGTGTTATGCCAGGGGATCTTATGGAAGTCGCACCACTTCTCGATATCTTTCTTCATCTTCCCATTATCCTTCTTTGCTTGCGGCTTGGACTGGTTATCCTAAGGTTTCCCATATTTTCTTTGTACTTTGTTTTGTGGGTTGGGGCCACCCTTGCCTTTCTTTTTACGTGAGGGGTTCTCAGACCCAAACTATCACGTCTTTTGTTTAAGCTTTTGCTTAATTTTGACGACATATCGATAGGCTGTGACTAAGGATGAGATGTCCAAAAACTCCATTTTTGTCTGGATGTATCTATGCAGACTGTTGCGGTACTTGAGAAATAGATGTTGCTTAGAATACTTGATACCCATCTTGGTGCACAAGGTATGGAAGACATTGGTGAACTCTGACATTGTTTGGTCTCTTTCCTACCGCAGTGTGGTCCATCTTGTATACAAGTTGTCATAAATTCCAACAGGGTAGTATTGTTCCTTAATAACATCCTTGAAGGAACCCCAAGTGGGTGCTGGATCGCTCTATTTCCTTTTGCTCAGGGAAAGTCTCCCACCAATTTTTGACACGAGGGATGGCCTCGAGGAGCGTGAATGTAATATTTTCTATATCCGAAAAGTTATGGACAAAAAAATAACCTTCTAGAAGGTTTAACCATTTATCTATGACATTTATATCTGTTTGAAATTCAAATATAGGAATATCAAAATTGATATGTACCTTGAAGGGGGTGGCGCCTCCACTTGAGGTGGATGTGTCGCTTGTCGGTAGTCGTCAAAGTATTTGTGCAAAGTTGTCCATCATCTCATTCCTCTGTCACTCAAGGGCTTCCTTGAGCAACATTTTGAAAAGATCTCTTGTCCCATCATCTTTCTTTTCTCCCTCCATGGATGGTTTCTTGGGCAGGCGAGAGCAGTTGTCCTTAAGAGAAACAAGCTCGAGACCCAACTCTCTATACCCTTACCACGTCGAGGACATGCATTAAAAAATACGATAAGGAGCAGACTGCTATGATACTACTGATCCAGATTTATTAGCGGAACGATATGAAACCACATATTTATAATATTAACATAGAGACACAGTGAAAAACAATAGAGATACAATGAAACTTGACTTTTATTAAATAAGAAATACACTGAAAATCGTAAAATGCAGACTAAAACAAGCTTACTAGAATGGTGGCAACTTATCTATGAGAAGAGATGTGACGACTATGCTCATTCGCAATAATATGAGTACAATGAGGCTTTGAAGGCCTTTTTACAATAAAAATGAATTCCAAAACCGTAGACATCCAAAAACCTAACCCTAGGAGATGAAGCGCCAAAGGTCACGTGGGCCCCCTTGGGGTAAGTTAGTACATCAACTTCTCGGGGTCGTAACTTTTGCATACAATCTTCGTTTAGGGTGAACGATAGCGCATTGGAAAGGTATCGATGAGGAGATTAATTTTCGGGGATCAATCAAGGACTTTGATTAATTTTGAGGCGCTCAATTGGGAAAAAATGATGTTTAGGCCCTTAAAATTGCCTTGGAAGTTTAGAACCCAAAAAACTGCTAAAAATAGTAAATTGCCAAACGATAAGGGGCCATATACTTGTCTTGACCTTCTATAAGATCATTTAAGGTTACTAGAGAGGCCTCCCTTGTTTTGGATCTCAATCCTTTAGTAAAATGAGGGAAGTAACTGCTTCAATGACAATGGCAATTACTTCCATATGTTACAGTTGTCAAGCATCTTGTGAAGGATTTGCACAAGTTCTAAATTGGGTGATAACAATTTGGTGTCATTGTTGGGGAAAATTGAGACATTCTTCTTGAATATCAGAGATCTATGCTTCAAAACTCTTTTAGCGAGCTTGCATCAAAGCCTTATTTAGATAGCTTACCCGACGACTCCATTGAGGGAAGAAGTCGTCTACCTTTTGCAAATTTTGATGAGCCTTGTCTAGTGAGTTCCTCTAGTGACTCCACTCATCAGATACCTTTAGAGAAAGATTGTGGGGAAAAAAGTTACCGAGTACATTGATCCAGATTATATTGAGAACGACATGAAGGCAAAAGATATAACAAAGAAACACACACAGATATTAATGAAAGGGCAAGAGACATACCTTTTCACCTCGTGGTCAGTCAATGCCTACATGTATACCACCACGAGGGTCATTGTAATCATCTTGTCTCATTATTCATAATTTTATTAAGACTATCCTATATGGATTTATGTTATTTGTCCTTTTTACAGTGGATGTTTTCTTAGCGGTTGAACCCTGTTAGGCACATTGGTATCAGAGCCTCATTTCTGATCTTGGCCATTGGCCACATAGTCTTGTCGCCACATTAAAAAATATTGAGAGTTTCTTTGGTTGTCTGTTCATAGACTATAATTGGCCCTTGGCCATTTGAAGTCTAAAATTTCCACAGATAAATTCCACTACAAACTAAAGTACTGAAGAAAGGCAAATATTACGGATAAAATAAAAACAAAAAAATAAAATAAATAATAATCATAATAAGAAATTACGAAGGAGGAATAAAGGGAAAATTTGAATCTCAACTACATAGTTTCACTGAATTACCTCAATTATAGACACATGAACTATGAAAAGTCACTACATATTTCATTTGGATAAGGGCAGAGAATTGCATAAAAAAAATAACAAATTATATCTATAGAAATCGTCCAACAACGCTCATTCGACCATTCATACTAGGACGTAACCAATGAACATAAGGTACTTGTGCTAACCAATGTACAACAATGATCGGACCCTCAAATATCAGGTGGAAAAAAACTGCATTGCTCCATATGTTTCCATACAATTCATGCAGATCTGAATTTGTAAGTAGTCCCGTTATACTATCACCGTTCATCGTTGGTGAATTCTTAACATCGTTAAAACAATTTGAAGGAAATATCGGTGGGGGAAATACTCAAATGGAACAAGTGTTGCATGGTAGCGCAGTCCCTGCCGGAATGGGATTGGCTTGTACTAGGAAAATAGACAAGGGAAAAACCCGTTGTAAATATCACCGGATGTTTGGTTTTGTTGAGAGTGTGTCTGTAAATATGATGATTAGAATGTTGCAAATATTGACGATTGTTTTGGATTGGCTAAAAGAAACACATCAAACTGGTAAGAGTATTTTTTGCATTCAAACTATCAAATTAGATTCTTGAATGATATAAACTGCTAAACTTAAAGTACTCACAAGCTAGCAATGCAAACACATGTGACTATAAATTTATGGATTTAACACAATGACAAGAAGTCTATTTACAACAACTAAATATATGACACTTTCTATGAAAGATATTATAATCAAATGCAATAAACTCTGACCAGCTCAACTAGCCACAATGGAGACCTTCATTTCACAAAATACATAAAAAATCATCGGACACTTAAGGTTGCAAATACCCTCTAGGAATCATTTTCTTCTAAGGTTGAAAATACCCTATGGGAATCATTTTCTTGCTTCTTTATGTGGGATGCAATCACCTTCCACATTGGGTTCTACCAAGATGCCAACCTATTCAATTCCATACTAAATCAACCAAAGAAAAATCCAAATACTTGTGCACCATCCATGACTAAATTTGAAAATTTATATTAGATTTAAGATGTACCAATGCTAATTTATTTATAATGCTTGTAAGATAAATGCTTGCTTCACACATGAAGATATCCCACCCAAAGGGTATGCATACAATAGAGACATAGAAACGTACCATATTTTGAGTTGTTAATCTATGGAAACATCCATGGAGAACTCTCAAGAAATACCATGGTCAATTCAAGACAGTTTTCAGTCAAGCATTGATCCCTAACATCCACACTTGTAGTGCAGGTCAACAGTCGATGGAAGATAGCAGCCATGGCAACATAATATTTGTCCACAATTTTGTCTTTGATCTTTATGATAACCGAAGCATTTTTCTTAGTCTTCTTCTTCTTCTTTGGGACGACCATGCTAGACATTTTCTCCTTAACTTTACCGAAACACTTCTTGGTTTTCCGAGGCATGGTTTCTTTTTTGGAGAAAGTGTAGCTTCTGAGAAACATCTGCTTGCTAGCATAACCATCGAATTCTTTGTGCTCATGTCGATTATCAGTCTCTCTGAAGCTCATAATCCACACAAACTCTGCTTCTGAATCAGGCCACCTGTGTATGCTCCTGAAAGACGTTCTGATAGGTGTGTGTGCATCTATCCACCCTGCTACACAGCTTGAATTCATCCTTCTCTAAAGATCTTCAGAACCCACTTAGAAAAAAATATTCAAAACCAACGTACCAATGATTTTTTTTTTTTTCTGCAAAAGCCAAATCTTTGTTGAATGCAAATGGAGTTGATGAGTTTTGGAGATTGAGGGTCTGAAATGTATTCAATCTTCTAGAATATATAGCTTGGTTTCTCTTAGACTGTCTTTTTCTTCGTACAACTGTGCATGCCATTCATTTCCACATGCAAATGTCGATAGTGCTTCATTATATAATATCATATTATTTTTTCTCTGTGAATAAAGAGGAAATACAATTTATTGTCACACCAGGACTAAGAGGCTGATTATTGTACCAATCTCTATTCCTTGATGTATATATGCAAAACTTATTCTATGATTCCGAAAACCTTAGATTTTCATTCTATGGGCAAAGTGAAATATACATATACCACTATATACACATCAAATGATATAAAGCATATGTATGACAATTAAGAGTTGAATATAATGAAATTAACTTCAAAGAAGAAAACGTAGGCGGTAAAATCCTGCAAAAAACCTTAAATTTGCATTCTATGGATAAAATGAAATATACATATACCACTACTATATACACATCGAATGATATAAAGCATATACCCATTAAGAGTTGAATACAATATATTTTAATCGCATGGTAAAACCATTCATGGGCCCAATACGTCCAAGCCCTGTAAAAATCATTCAACTACATTAAACAGTTTCCGAGCCTAGTTTGTCCAAGCCCTGTAAAAATCCTTCAAAATGTATCTGAATAGAAAACACCCTATATTTCTTCATATGCAATTAGCTTAAAGTTAAAAATAGAAGACATTGTTCATTTGCCAAAAACATAAACGTCCTCTTGAAAAGACTCGGATGCGTTTCATACTGTGAATTCAAAGCCTTAGAAGGGCATGATAGATTTCATACTTAATTCATAAACATCACATATTTGCAGACCTTTTAAGATCTAAGATGCTTGTGACTGTTATGATTACATAAGAACTAATAAATACAAAATAAAGAAGACAATGAGATCAAATTCAGGTGCACTAGCACCCAAATAACAAACCATAATTATATTCATTTCAACTAAGCACCATCATGATAATAAGGCTGGAAGAAATAGGATATCTAACAATTCAGAAACCCCTCTACAATTTCCCTCATAGAGAGGAGAATCCCTACAATACTTTTTTTTTTTTTTAATTTTTTTTTAATTTTTATTTTTTTTTTATCTTTGAGAGGACCCGTTGGGATCTTCTTTAAAATCTAGGCATCAATAACTTTGTATTGCTCCTTGGCTTTCACGGTTGCTTTGTGAGCAAAAGAATCCACTTGATGTTGATATTTCTTGTACAGAACTGGAAAAGTATGTGTGACAACAAGCACTAAGCAAAATAAATGATAAGAGAATCAACTTACACAAGTTACAAGTTAAAATTTTTCTTATATATATGTTTCAAAGCATTTAAATAACAACAGTAAGATAAGTAGCGTCAGAAATATAGGAAATAGTCAGGAAATAAGACCATCTTCCAATAATAGAGAGAAACCAGAGACTTGCAACTACCTGTGGAGTTCAAGGATTAAAATCGTAGTTTTCTTAAACCCTTTGTTTCTGATCAATTTTGAATTATTGGCCCATCTGGTGCAACCTCATGTAAGACAATAAAAGCTCCGTTGACTTCAAATCCAAGTTCAGAAGTAACATTGTGAATTGCAACCTCTGAAACTGCAATCTCTCGAATATGTGGTGCATCTGTGCACAATATAAAGTATCCTATTACAATCCAGTTAAAGCAATAAAGTTTCCTATTAAAACCAATTTAAAGCAATGGCATGATTTGCAGTAAGTTGGTGTAGTAAGTTTTCCACTAGAGACTCTACAACAAAAGATCCACCTAAATATCTACTCAAGAGGCATGTTAACAATATTTGAGATACAAGAGATTTCACTACTTACAAAATGTATTCTTTGCATCCAATAATATTTAGTTATTGATAAGACAACTTGATAAGAAATGAGAGGATTCTTATATTTTCATGATCTCAAACATTGATGTCTAGTCATACATAAGGATTCTAAACCATTAATGTCCACTCATCCATAATACTTTTAAACCATTGATGTCCAGTAGTACATAAGAATTTTAAATCACTTTCAGGCCTAATGAAATGTAAAATATTATTCCTGGAAGATAATAAATAAATAAACTCCTTTTATCTTTCATAATGACAAAAATTATCTAGATAACAGAGGAAAGGATGGAATGCACAATATTTATTATCTACATAACATATTTGTCTAGATATTAGAATATGTAAAACTTAGGATGATGGATGGGATATGATCTATTGTGGTATATGAGCTATTGTGTGGGTGGATCTGTTGTAACTAAATTCTTTAAACCTTACAGGGTCTGCATATGAATATATTATTTAGATCCGACATTGAATCTTTGACTTTTGCATCAACAAATGGATTTGGAAAATCCAATGAGATAAACCAAAATTACATCTGGAAGCACCAAACACAAATAATCCTATGAAACAAGTAAAGATATTAACTAAAAAAGCTTACCATAGACACTATAAATTTGAACACCTACATCTCACATTAACCTTAGTTGTTAGAAAGCATAAAAGGATGGACAAATTTGTCTGTGGCATTCCTGGCAATGTCCAAATAAATCAACATAGGAGGATGAATATACACATTGTGCATGGAATAATTCTGAAAAAGGTCAATGATAACAATTTCCTTTGCAGAAAATCTCTATTTCATTATTGGTGATAGCTTGTGAGCCAGATTGGAACTTGTGATGCAGAGGAAAATGTGAATAACATCTTGTAATCATCTTCTAGTTTGTCATAGTTTCTGCACATAAGTTGCAAAACTATATGCATATTTTTATTGGGTAGAACAGATAGAAACAAATCAGATTGTTTGGACTCTTGTCAATGCATGAGATGACAACCTGTAAATTCAATGACAAGTTACAATCATTCTAGAAAGACAAGTTGCAAGAGAAGGAGGAGCTAGAAGAATACCGAAGAACTTGTTTCACACACCTTTGTTTTGGTTCAACCGATATGCAGTATGACATTGTCCTCATTTAATGTAAATTTGCTATGCATGCGAAAGTCACGTAGCATGTAGACATTATTTTCGGTTTTTTGTAGGTATATTTCATATGACAATTCCGTCAAGCCAGGGAGCACATCTTGTAATACATGTTGTCTAATTGTATAATGCACAATTGTGTTGTTGAGGGTTCAGACAACAACGTTGAGGCAATGTCTGTATATGTAACTGCATTTCTGACTGCAACACAAACAATCAATTATGCCATCATTTATGAATGCAGAGGCAGAAGCAGGAGAATTACATCTGGCACATACAGGCTGAAAGGGGGTCGAGTATGCATTTGCTACTGCCAATACACCCTCAACCTGCATACATGAGCAAAGTAGTTAATATCTCAAAGAATATAATATATATGTGTACAAAAAAAAGGTGCATGAAAAATGTTTAATGCAAATTTTATTTGGAAATTGTGGATGGAATTGTATATGCATACGTACAACAGTGGTGGAGGTAGTTAGTTTCTTGAGATCATGTACTATGTCTATTCACAATTCTGTTACAAATGTTGCTTGGGTTGTGCGAAAGATCCTTTCTTTCACATCTCTTTTTTTCGTTATATTTTTTAAGAGAATTATTGGAAATTGCCCTTTCTGCAATTGTTGCTCCATTGAGGAAAAAAATGTGCATAGGTGTCAAACAATTGTAACTGCAACATGTAACAATTTAATAGTTGTGTAAGATGACTAAGATATATCAACATGCGAAATCAAAGGACAAAAATGGGTACGATGAACGGTATTGTTACCTTATCATTGTCCGAATCGCCATCTTTTATATGGAGAATGTGCCATGAGCCAACTTTTCTTGCTAGTGTGACAACTGCACCAATGGTTCTGATTGGGTAAATACATTTTCTCTCTGTAAATTGGTTGCTTGTTGTGTCTAGTATGAAATGATATTCTGAGCAAACCGCAAACACTTTTTCCACAATACTTGTTTGATTAAGCAATATGATCCGATCAAAATCACCACGGTCATATACTGTTTTTGGTAATATATTAAGATTTGTAATGGATATCCCATTACCGGGCAAGATATTTTTTGCATGTTTCTCGACAAATTGTGCAGGATAGTCAGTGTGACTGTCATCATGGCTTCGTTGTTTGTCATGTCAGCACGAACAATGCATCAAGTTTTGTTTGCCTTGTCTAATTAGGTGTTGTAAACGACCATTATGTCTTCGAAAAACACTTGTCCAGTCCGACGGTTGTTCAAGTCTTCTATCGATAGTATATTGGGTGGTGTAACTCTGGGCTTGGTGATAGTTTTTGAACAGAAAAAGTAATGTGAAGAGCACTTTGTATCCCTATTTTTTTATTTTTTATTTTTTCATGGATGTACAAGTAGATGCAAAATTTGGATGAATTATGTTGGTTAGAGTTTTGTAACCATACCTCTTAACCTGGGGAGCGTGCACTGTGACAGACGCCTCACTTGTACTCGTTGATACTTCTTGCGAACTGAAAAGCAAGTGTTGTAGACGATATCAACATATTTGCTATGGCATAGATGAATAAATGACCGAGGATATTTGTTTCCTGAACATAGTAGGAGTGTAAATTATGAATCTTTACCTTTGGGCTTGTCGTTCTGCGACAATTGACTACTCATGTTTGTGTCTCTTGTCCAACTTTTTCTGATGAACACGAGAACATATATGGAATGTAAAGTGACAACAACTAAGTAAGCATGTGCATTGTATGTTGTTCATAATTGTTATGGATGTACGTTCAGCCTATGCATTGTGTTTGCTTTAGTATCACTATTGGTGTACCTTTTGGTAGATTGCAATTCAACTTCCTCTGCTGTGACACATAAGACTTCATCCTCTTGTTCAATTAGTCTATTTCTTTCAATGCAACAGTGCAGAAAATACAGTGGACATGAAGATAAGTTGGTATGTAGGAAGATATGTAGTAGCTACATATAATAAATGAGGTACAACGCAGTAGAATAAAAAATGCATACAATAAATGAGACATAAAGCAATCGAGTAGAAAATAAGGGTAGAAACATGCACCTTTGTATGTCTTCCTCTACATTGTTGGTTAATACTTCTTTCTCTTGTCCAATTATTCTGTTTCTTTCAATGTATAGGTGCAAAAAATACAATTGACATGTAGGCAAGTTGGTATGTAGGAAGATATGTAGACACATAATAAATGAGATACAAAGTAATGGACTAGAAAATAAGGATAGAATCATGCACCTTTGTATGTCTTCTTCTACATTTCTGGTTAAGGCTTCTTCTTCCTGTCCAGTTAATCTATTTGTTTCAATGTGGGAATGCACAAAATACATTGGACATGAAGGTGAGTTGGTATGTAGGGAAAACAAGGAATATTTACATACAACAAATGAGATTCACGGGAATAGAGTAAAATATAGAGTTAGAAGCATGCACCTTTTTTTTTCTTGATCCATGTTTGTGGTTATGTTGAGTTATTTCTGTCCAAAATCTATTGCAGACCAGAAAACATTAAGAAATTGGATGGCGGTATTTGAATGATTTCGTTATGTGCAACAAAGTATCCATATATGCTTTGAGACATGAAAATATGGATTGTTTGGTTTTGTGTAACAAAGTATCCAGATATGCTTTGATACATGGAAATATGATTTTGTAATTTGGTTGATGTATATTTCATAATTCAAGTACAAGACAATTTGTATCATGGTCAGACCAATATGTGTCTAAGATAAAGACTTTGTATTGTGCAATGGGCACATTTGACCATACATGGTCAATAAGTGGGTTTTGTACATGGTTTATCTTATCCAAAAGAAAGCGGAGATTGTAAATGCATATGCTCCAAGATTGCTATATTTTTTTTCAATAATATCATCACTCCATGTGTAATGTAACTTGATATGCAATTGAAATTTGGAAATTGCTTGTTTTGCATGCATAATGTCATGTATGTTTCTTGTAAGAACAAAATATCATATTGCATTTTGTCATAGCCATTGAGTATATCATTCATATGTGCATTTAGGCTACATGTGTTAAGTGAGAGAATCAATACAGATGAGTTTGCTTGTATGGATCGATAATCATACTCTAGATGCCATTTTTCACTAGTTCGAAGGCGTTGCATCTCAATATCAAATTTTTGTTTGACCTTGAAGTTATATTTTGTAAGAACGCTTAGCAAATGCAAGGACTCTATGTTTCTGACACGGGACAAAGCTGTGTATACAAGTCCATGTATTTGTATTCCAGCAGGGTCGAAGGCAACACTATCAAGTGTTAGGCCTTGTGATATGTGAATTGTACATGCACATGCAAGTTGAATTGGAAATTTCTTTCGAATATTTACCTGACCTGTCTTTGCTGATGTTGATATTGGTTTTGATATTCGTAATACAAGTGTCCAATCGCGTGAAGTGTTTGAATTATATAGATGCTAACTTGTTGGCTTGTCGGTGCCCAATATATGGGTCATGGAACTTAACCCATAGGACATCAACTTCATCTTTGTTGATATATGCTTTGAGTATACCATCTGCCCCATTGACCAAGCCATCTTGTGAGTCATAGTTGCAGGCATATATTTCAAATAGCATGCCTAATTTCAGAACAAGTTGCAAAGGCAAAGTAGATGTATGTTGATGACACGATACATTGCCAATGCTCTCTTCTTATAGGTCAATTGCGTTGACGATGATTTCATCACCAGGCATCAACGTTAACATGTACTTGTTATGCATTGCAACATCCTTGTTTTTGTAGAATAGGTAAGGGAAGGTTGGGTATGTCGGTGTTGGTCGCATGCAACTTGAATTGATATATGCTAAGTCATCACGTGTTTGGTTGTTTGTCCGCATTCTATTTAGAATTGCAATAAAGTATTCATTTTTCTGGCGCATTGTAGTATGCAATTCCGAGCATTTTATATTGTCTTTCAAAGAGTTTATATTAGCCGTTGTTTTCATGTTGATCATAGGTTGTTTAAATGCTCCGAGAGAATCTTGTATGGGTTGTGCTTGGTAAAAATCCCCACATAATACCATATCAATGTTCCCAAAGTATTTGGTTTTGGACATGTTTTATGTTTCTTAGGCGATTGTCAATGGAATATAAGAAGGGACTTCCAATCAGGACAATTCATCTATGAAGACAAGTTGTAGTTTGTCATAAAGAAGCTTTGACAAAGATCTAGGCGTTTCTTTGGTGGAAGAAATTGTGACTTGTTACAAGGCATTAAAAATGTAGAGTGGGTTGTTGTTCCACCTTCATTATAAGCAACTTTACTTGTGTATTCAAGTATCAATCCCTTTGGTTTTAGAGGTTCACTCATAGTGTTTGAATCATAGATTCATATCATTTGAGGAATAGTGTTTTCGATGTGAATGTCTTGCATGTTCATGATCCGCCTGTAAGGAACAAGTGCACGCTGAGTTATTATGTATGTTTAAGCGTTTCTTCATTGCAATATCTTTTAGGCTTTGCACAAGTGCTAGATTGGGTGATAACATGTGACAAGATTTCTATTCAAAACTGTTTTACCAGATATCAACGAAGAAGGTAAAATCAAACTAGAACCATAAACAATCCTTGAAGACAAGGTAGAGTGGACTGTCGTTCCACCTGCATTATATGCAAATTTTCATGTATATGCAAGTATCAATCCCTTTGGTTTTAGAGGTTCACTCATAGTGTTTGAATCATAGATTCATATATCATTTGGAATAGTGCTTTCGATGTGAATGTCTTGCATGTTCCTGCACCACCTATAAGGAACAAGTGCACATGAGTGTGTATGTTTAAGCGTTTCTTCATTGCAATATCTTTTAGGCTTTGCACAAGTGCTAGATTGGGTGATAACATGTGACAAGATTTCTATTCAAAACTGTTTTACCAGATATCAACGAAGAAGGTAAAATCAAACTAGAACCATAAACAATCCTTGAAACAAGGGTTAAGTAGTTATGGAATCGAGCAATTACTAAGTACCTCATCAAGTGGAAGAACCTACCAATAAAATAAGCAACCTGGAAAGATGAGTTATTCATGCAGAAACCCTCATATAATCAAGTGTTGAGGGAAACACTTGTTTGAAGGGGAGGGGCATATCAATCCCCTAAACAAATCCCCATGTTAAGCATAATGCCGCATGTAAATCCCTAGATATTGAGTTGTTGTATTTCTATTGTTATATTAGTATTGTCGACTATACATTTTAATTATAATTGTACCCTTCTTATCCTATACATATGCCAAGGAGACCTAGTTTTAGGATCATCCCATCTTGTACATGTGTTCTATTGTAAAAGGAGGTTTCCCCCTCGAAGAGGCTTCACATTCACTCTTCTCTCTTTATCAAGGCATGGAGTTACTTCTCTCTCTCTTTTTATGCTATTTTGGTCATTTGGTGCATAACAAATCCAAAGCCAATATTATCATTGATATCAGGTCAACATAATGGTACACAACACATATAGGCATGTGCCATATACCAACAAAGACAAGAGGACAATATTAAAGGATTCTAACTTATACATAAGTGATGACAGGTTCCATGACCTACGTTATGTACAAAACTACTTTCATATGTTCCACAATCACTTGAAGGAGAGAGACATATAGATGGATTGACATGGGATTTGGTTAGATGGTTGTGTGGGCCATTAAAAAAATGCTCGTGTATTTAAATGGTTGATTTTGTTGCACAAAAATGCAACATGGTGCATATTGGAAATTGTTTTGAGGCTAGGCATGAGAAAGGTGAGCACAAAGGAGCTCATGCATGCATAAAAACTACACTGTGTAGGGAGGAGATGAAGTTTATGACACATTCCCCTATTCAAAATGAAAAATTTATAGTCCAATGGTGCTCTACATTAATGGCAAAGGAAACAAGAAGGTGAAAGGATTTAACAAAGAGAGGTCATGTCTAAGAAATTTTTGGGAGGTGGTCAATGTAGATCGATCACATGCATATTGTTGCAACACAATACGTGGAACTCATGGATTTAATTTAGTTCAAAGCTTAGACAACCCAATATTCAAAACATGGACTTGAAAACACACTTGCTTTTATGGACCATGTAGTAGTGGTGAATGGGATGATTGTAAATCAAAAGGTAGGGTTTATGCATGGAATTATGTATAAATTTCAATAGACCCATGTGTAAGTGTTGAATCAACCTATTTAGAGGATGAACAATAATCTATTTCACTAGATTATGATCGTATCTCTGAGATTGTACAACTAGGTATGATATGGTTGGAAAGGATTCAAAATATTTTGTAACAATATGTGATAGTTTATGATTTATATATCTTATCATACTCCTACTCACTTGTATTTGACTGTACATTTCATTCTTGCAAGACACATATATCCAGTGGTTGATCTAAAGACAATGAATGGGTCATTGGCTATTGGTTGGTATGATGCATCGAGGGGAAGCAAACTCTCAATACATCTTTAACTGATAATGGACGTAATGGATTTTTGATTGGCTCAACTACTATGAAGGGTGAATACCTTACACTAGAAAAAAACTCCAGAAAGATTGGTTGTTACGTATTCATGGATTATAGAACAAGTGAATTGGTATATCACTTTACAAACTTAGTCACTCGTACTAGCATCCAACTACAAAAAATGTATACAAAGAGCTCGTCAAAGGTACAATAATTCCTACCTCATTCATAATATGAGAAATTGATGGAGTCGATTAGTAATAGAGAGGATCCATATGGTCTACTTGAATGACATTGAGTAATTATACAAGAGAGTAAAAATGGCACGTTCAATGTTGTGTTTTATATTGAGGTACATAGATTGTTATGTTATTTTTTCAATGCATTTACATATGACTAAAATTGTTTTAGTGCATGAGTCTAACGCCACTACCCTTCCATGTGCCTAGGTTATACAAAGGATCATAGACACATGAGGGTCCATCAATAAGAACAATAATGTTTTTCAACGCTACCAACCAAAGTATCTGAAGGATGAAATGCCCTATTTCAAACATGAATTTATTACTTATTTTGCATTTCCTAACTCCCTTACTTTTACCTTATCAATATTTAGTGCATTAATCTAACACTATTGAGGATGTCCTTCTCAAGGAATTGCAAATCGAGATTTCCTAAATTCTAAAATGTGTTTCATTTTAGATATCATTGAAACCTATATTCTAACCCTAGTGCTACAATGAGAGTCATAATAACCCATATCATCTTCAACATCATGTTATTCTACAGGGTTTACTTACATCTAGCACAAACCCTAACATCACATGATCAAACAAGAGAAGCCTCTCCACGAACATCCTCATGAACCCTAATGTATTACTTGTTTAACCTATTACTATATTATTGTATATATAATATTGATCAACATTATGTTTAATTGTAGAAAATATAGTAAAAATGTTTATATCTTGAGCAACATTAGATTTATAATATTGATCAACATTATGTTTAATAGTATATATTTTGAGCATGCTTGATACCTTAATTCAAATTTTAGAACATGATTTCTTTCTTGGGTTGATTGTTTCTTTTCTAGGCTTAGCTTTTCCATTTCTTGTAGTTTAACCTCCATTTTTTGCAACTGAATCTCCAACCCTAATATTCTACTGGCTATATGTTTTTGAATCTTGTTTTTCAAGGATTTAAACTTATTATCAAGTGTTACTTCTAACTTCATTTGAAGTTTGGATTCTCTGTCTTCCCTACATTTTTGCAATGATTTTATATATTCACATAGATTATCTAGAGTTACTTTGCTAGGCCTCCCCTTCAAAGGTTTTGATAAATGTGGTGAATTTTTCATATTATAATAGAGAGGAAATAAATTATAAACAATAC
>SNQJ01S0002949.1:973524-996516 GCA_010110895.2 Picea sitchensis | reverse complement strand
TTGTGTAAACATAAATAAAATCATCATCATCATCATCAATGTGTGTGTGTGTGTTCAATCATTTGCAAACTTAAAGAAATATATGTTCATGAAAATAGAACTTGTGTATCTTGGATTCCATGAGACCGAGATGGAATGATCATTGATTTGGAATCAATTTCATCCATTATTTCATATCCAGCACCAAAAAAACATTCATGACCTATGAAGTTTCAATGAAATGGTGAACTATCTAAGACTAAGTCTATTTTAGTTGAGCAAAGATGTAGTAGAAACCATTCAAAAAGATTAAGTGTCTAGTTTTAATAGTTCATATCTTGACTTACTTACACTAAAAAATCCTTTGATATTGAGATGGATTCCTCTAGAAATGAAATGGGTAAAATTTTGATGCACCAACAGAAACATTTGCATACCCATTTGAGATATTGTAAGGAATTGTTCTAAATTACTAAATTATGATCATAAGATTAATATGTTGGCTTAATAAGTGAATCATTATTTTTATATTTTCTTAAAAAATATACATCTATTTGCAAAATCATAAGCCTCAATCTTTTTTAGGAAAAAAAAAGAATATAGAGAATGCATGCCATATAAAGCATATAGCTTATTTGCATTATAACATCGTAATTAAGTATCAACGAGGAAGCAAATATAATATCCAGATTTCTACTAAAAAAATTATGATGTATTGATAGTTTTTATATATAATTTGATCAAAAAAATTATGAGCAACATCCATACCTTGCGCAATTTTTTGAAATCTTAAACCACTCATGACAACCCTATTGAATGAATTGTTCTCCAACTACCTTTTAAAGAATGAGATTCTGTATTTATTCGATACTATTTGTTTTCCTCCAGATTATCATAGACTCTCCTGTGAGAGGAACACCATTCCAACATTTCAAGGAACTATGTAATTGAAAAGAGGACCTTTGAATTTTTGAATGAATCTCTTATGGCTAAGAATGGAATAGTTGATACAAAAATTTGTAAGAACTTTCCCCTTTGTATCATATCAAATTTATAAAATTGAAAGCTAGGTAAGTACATTACATTTCCAACCCAACAAATCCATGAGATTTGGTATCAATAAACTTCCTTAAAGGTTTAAGGAAAACAAATTAGGAGAATAAAGCTCTAAATATAGTCATTCATTACTTAAATGTATGATCATGTTCATATCATACATGAATATAGTTTTATTGTAGTAAGCCACACAATTTTTCTTTGAACTAGTTTGATTATGCTTTGTTTTACTATCATCGGTCATCCCTAATCATAATAGTAAATTCATTGCCATATGGATTGAAAAATACCAATATGAGGATCTCCTTCCATACTGAAACATATGGTCAAATATAGATAATATATCTCATTATAATTTAGAAAACATGACTTTTTCAACACATGTAAGTTATTTATGGTTATAGTTATACACATGTTTGACTTATAACTTTAATTCATTTTTTTGGAAAAAACCATAAAATCATCTAAATACCTAAGTGTTAGGATCCCCAATGGAAAATGATGCAATACTAATCACATGAAATCTAGGAGAATATGTGTTGCGTCGCCTAGATGGAGGTGTCTCATCTCGTAGGAGTTGTACATGCAAAAAATAAAAGATTGTTACAAATACTTTAAAGTTATCACAAGGTCTTCATTCCATGAACCTGTGATATAGCACATGTGTTCGTGGACTATTTAAGAATATCCCTAATTTCACTAGATATTGATCTACGTACCACCCAAAATCCTTTTGTTGAACCCCCCTCCCAATACATATTTGAAATAAAATGCCCTTATTTTTACTAGATACCCCTTTTTATACCCCCAAATACCTATAAACCCCTCGGTACCTTGCACCTCACCGCAATACTTACAATATATTGAATTTATTTTTCACAATTTTAAAACCCCCTTTATGAAAGAACGTGATAAGATATTGGTCAACAAGGTGAAGTCCGAATGAAATTTATGTTTACCAAATGTTTGTCAATCGCAAAATTAAATATAGAATTAATAAAAATATAAAAAATATGTTGTACTAACCTCATCCAACAAACAATCCTGAATAGGATCCTTTTTTGAGCCATGACAAGTATGCCCACAATGAGAGTATTGATTTAGAATGTAATTGTGCTAGAACTAGAATTACTAACCTAGCAAGATGCAGTGCATGGTTTAGAATTGGCATGGCTTAAAGGCCCTACACCCGATGTTCTAAAATCATCGGATAATGGTTCTCAATTGGAAGTTGCCACAAACACACTGTGTTGAACTAGACCGTGTGTTAGGGATGATCATAGTACTAGTGGTCTAAATCCTATCTCCAAGCTGAGGTGGTTGGGGGGTAGGCATACAACTAGCAGCATGGAACCCTCTTAATGGGTTACACCTATTCATTGCTCAATCCTGGGAACAACCAAGGCCAATTGAGTAGTACTTTTTCATCCTAGTCCTATATTTAGGTATCTCATATAATTGGCCATGGGCATGGCCAATGGAAGCAACGATATTTTCAAGTGAAGTGGCCAATGAAATACCAGATGGCTCTCTAGTGAGTGTTCCTAAGCTTACCAATTAAGTTTTTGAGTTCATCTAAACACTTATTAATTTTCATGTATAGGTCTCATGGGGGGTTAGAGTTTGGGTTTGGATCATGTTTTTCTTCCGTAATGGTGGAATAAAAGCTCCAATTAAACAATAACAAAACATATTATTTAAAATGATATAAATTTCTATAATTTAATAAATAAAAAAATGAAATTTTAAATAAATCTACTTAAAAATGAAAACTTTTCTAATAACATTTTAAATAAATGTACCTAAAAACGAGATCTTCTCTCTCCAAAATGGGAAGTGCCAATTATGCCAATGTCCCTAATGTTTTTGCTCACCCAGATTGGTCCTATTTAGCAAAAGTGCCCTAGTGCTCATAAAAACTATAAAAACTAAAATTCCTGAGAAACATGCACATGTTTATGTTTTTTTTGCATGGACATGTTTTTAGGACATGCTTATTTTCAAAATTAGTATATGTTTTTTTTTTTTGTTTTTTTTTGTTTTTAATTTAAAAAATGACACAGATATTTACTTTCCAAGAGACAATGGTATATGTGGAGCTTGATTTATATGGGGTTATTGTTTTGTAAAATAGTAAAACTACTATCATGTATAGAAGTAGAAGTATGAAGATGGTTTGAAAGACAAGATTTATGATACTAACAAGGATAGGGTTCGAGTCTATAAAAAGTTTATATGAATAAATTTTTTATGTTCATGTAATGAATTTTTGTTTTAAATGATAATTTTTTTTAAATAATAAAATAATGTGGAGCTTGATTTATATGGGGTTATTGTTTTGTAAAATAGTAAAACTACTACCATGTATAGAAGTAGAAGTATGAAGATGGTTTGAAAAACAAGATTTATGATACTAACAAGGATAGGGTTCGAGTCTATAAAAAGTTTATATGAATAAAATTTTTATGTTCATGTAATGAATTTTTGTTTTAAATGATAATTTTTTTAAATAATAAAATTGTTATAGTTTATAAAAAATTTATATGAATAAATTTTTTATGTTTATATAATGAATTTTTAATTTTTGTGGAGCTTGATTTATATAGGGTTATTGTTTTGTAAAATAGTAAAACTACTACCATGTATAGAAGTAGAAGTATGAAGATGGTTTGAAAGACAAGATTTATGATATTAATAAAAATAGGTTTCTAATCTATAAAAAGTTTAAATGAATAAAATTTTTATATTCATGTAATGAATTTTTGTTTTAAATAATATTTTTTTAAATAATAAAATTGTTAGAGTTTATAAAAAGTTTATATAATTAATTTTTTTATGTTTATATAATGAATTTTTAATTTTTATTTTAAATGACATATTTTTATTTATTTTTTTAAATAATAAAATTGTTATTATATATGAGGAATGGTTTAAAAAACCAGATTTATGATACTAGCCACGATTGAAACCAAGGAAAAGTTTATATGAATAACAATTTTATAATTATAATGAATTTTTATTTTAAATAATATTATTTTTAATGTAATTATTTTTTTATTAAAATTTTAAATTAAATTTTAATGCAATAATTTGTCATTAATCACGCACATACTTTTTTTTAATTTAAGATGCTCTTTTTTAATTTGTTTCCTCTAATAGATGAGGTTATAGTGACTAGAAGTCATTATCTATGATAGGGTGGTGCATTGAACATTTTAAATTATTTTAATTTTGATATTGTTTAGTGTATCTTAAATTGTGATCATGATTGATATATAGTCTAATCAATTTAATTTTGAGATTACCATATTCAGGATTAGTAATGACTACTATTAAGTTGGTGATCTTAAACAATGACAAAGTTAGTAATGACTACTATTAAGTTGGTGATTCTAAACAATGACAAAATTAAAATGATTAATATGGATTTTCAAAGATGTAATGTTTTTTTTTGTTATTTCCATTAAATTGAAATTAAATATTTGAACTTTTTTTTAATTCAAACCAAATCTTTTTCAATTAAAATGAATAACTTAAATGATTTTTTTTTTTCTTTTTCTTTTTTCTATTACTTCCATCCAACATTTACAACATATTTATCTTCAAATTCGAGCTAGTTCTTTTGAACCACCAATAGTTTTATTTATTTAATACATGGTCAATGCTAAGATATTTGAATAGTGAATGTTGCACATGATTATATGTTTAAATGCTAGATGCTTTATGCTTAATAATTTGGTTATTATTATATGTATACATATCAATATTTATGAATCTAACTTATGTGATTCAATTAGAAAATAAAGATAATGAGTGTGTAACTTCCAAAAAAGAGATTTATGTTTGGTTTGGCATATATCTTGAATAAGAAATATATCCCCAACATTTTTTACTTTTATTAAATATAAATTCAATTTCAAACATTGCAAAATACTATTACTAAAAGCTATAATTCAATATTGTTGCCCAACTTTTATCCAAGTTTCATCGAACTAAACAAAACTGAAAAAACTGTTGATACTTAGCTCTTATTATAAATGAATTGTACATATTTGTTATAAAAAACCATTTACATTTATAATAAATAATCAATTGAACATTCTTAATCTTTAAAGACTTAAAACCATGTATAAATATATCAAGATTTTCATGCATGTAACTCACATAATAAATCTTTACATTAATATTCATACTCGAGTGGAAACCAATATCATTTTAACAAAGGGCAATAGTAGAAACCATCCAAAGTTTTTACTATTCATTCAATTGAATATTCTTAATAGAAAATGTAAATATATCATATGTTTAACCTTAAAAAAACCATAAACCCCATGGGACATACAAATATATCATGATCTCCAAAACTCGCATATTTTATGAAATCTTTACATTCATACTAATAAATGTAAACCAATATTATTTTAACAAATCCTAATAGGAGAAACCATCAATTTTTTTTTACTAATCAATTGAACATTCTTGATATGGAAACCATTCAATTTCTTCTCTATTTAATCAATTGAACATTCTTAATCTTAAAAAACCCCATAGAACATGTCAATATAGCATGATCTCCCGTGTATGTAATTCACAAACTTTATCACATTTTTGGAGACCCGTCACAATTACCAGGTTGACCTTACTCCAATTCCTATTTTAGGAAGGAAGGCTGGTAGGGTTCTATCCCACCAAAAACTTGAAAGAGAGATTATTGTTATCGTGCAATCTGTACTTTCCCAAAGCCTAAGGAAAGTGACGAAGATTGGTGTAACAAGGGGGGTTAATCCCCTCCAAGGGAGACGTCCCAAGACCTAGTGGGTTGATAAAGGGAAAAGTATGAAGTAAACCACCCCTCTCTCTAGGTCAATCAAATCACGTTTATCTCTTGAAAGGTGAAGCAAAGGGGAAGAAATAAAGTACCTACCCTTAACCAAGACAACAACAAATGTTATGACAAGCAACAATTGATAATAATGCCTCAAAAAGACAATAAACTTGTAATAAAAGATTGCTAGTGATGTAATAAGCAAATATATATATCATCATTTAGTAAGAACAACTGCAAGGTATTTTTTAGAAAATGCACTTGATATAGCAAGATATTCAAAGATTTCTATGATAACACTCATCACATACAAGTTCTAAAGCTGAGAAGACTAGCAATAAAATTGGACAGGTTGTCTAAGTAAAATGTAACAACAACAAATCAAAAGTAATGACATCAATAGTAAACCTTTAGAAATGTACTTTAAAAAAGGCATTTCGATGCATACTTTAGTTCTGATTGATTTTACCTTGCCTTATACAAATTTTGGGATGATTTAAATGGTCAAATAAGCTTGGATAGGTTGTTAAGTAATGGTTGTAGCAATGATTATGACAACAACCAGTTGGTAGTTAGTAATTCTAGACTAGGTTAGCAAGTTAGGTCAAGTTTAGTAGGGTATCAAGCAAATAATTGAGTTTGAAAGTTGATGATTCTTGTCAAAGGGATAAGGGATAAAGATTAGTGCCTTCTAGGGGTAATGGAGTCAAGGTTAGCGGCTCTCTGTAGGTATGGTAATAAATGATTATGCACAAAATCTAAGAGGGAAAGGAGGTTTGGGAGGAGTAATACCTTAAGTTCTCCTAAACTCTTGGCCTCAAGAAGGAAGGTAGCTACGGTGTAGGCACTTCGAGGCCCTAGTGCCTCCTTCTCCTTAGACTTATTTTGGATGGAAGTATTATGCAACAATGAACTTGATCAAGACCTCCAAAGTACTATCACTTTAGGGATTTGGAGGTTTGTCAAATTAATGGATCAATTTAATAAGCTTGACAAATAAAAAGCAAGAAAGTAATACCTTAAGTTTCTTACTTCAAGCATTAACTAGGCATGCAATTTCATAATATCATATGAGTAAGCAAACCATACCATAACCATTTAGACAATGACAAAGTAAAATTCACTTACTTGCACCAAGAATAATCATGCAAAACGATGCTAGATTGCCAAATTACTCCAAGAATTTGATCCAAGTGCCAAAACCAAGCCTTGAAAGAGAAGCCAATAACTCCATAGTAGGGTGAAAATTTCATTCCCCTTGTCTCAAAGGGACAAGTTATGATAAACAAATGAGTGTACTTTTGTTGACGATTAAAATCGCAACGAGGAATTTTGCCCGCAAAGTATTGCTAAAGCCCTAATATTTAAACTATGCTAATAATACAATACTAGTAGGCGGGACCCCCTTGTAGAGTGGAGGCTCGAAGATAGTCATATCATACATTTTTTGTTGCTGTTTCGATGCCTGCTTACAGGGTCCTATATAGTTGACAATGCAGTCTTGGCTTCATTTTGACATAGTGACAAGTGGATGATGCATTTTATGGGATGTTATGTAATTCAAAGCATTAGTTTTATGTTACGATTGGCATATATTTACAGTTGCTATGTTTAATCATGTCACAAATCACCCCGATTTATTACCCGGCCACACATACACAAGAAATATGTTAGTAATGACATAACCAAAACAAAGAAAATAAACTTATGGAAAAAATCCCAAAAAGAAAGGATCTATGTTTGAGTTATGTTAAGGATTATATGCAAAAGAGGTTAGTGTTAGTTCTAACTATTATATGGTTGTTAGTGGCTATGCGAATTTCATTTGAGCTATTTGGGGGCACATATAATATTGAAATGCATATGGTATGGCATGAGAACTTTGAAAAGGTTAAGTGAATGATGTGGGTGGTGCATTGGGCAAGGAATATTGTCGTAGATTTCAATGGTTTGGAAATTGATTACATGGTTAATGCATGGGTGAAGGTTTAGCTATCTTGTACTTTGGAATTGAATAGGATAGGAGATGGAAGCAACGTGCAGTAAATGTACGACACTTCATACTCCCCCCATCAGGTCGTCACCCTAGTATGGTTCTTTGTTGCATTTTGGTCTGTTGGTGGTTAAGCTCCACATTTCAGGTTTGGGAAGAAAACACTTGGCCAACTCGCCCTTTTAAGCTTTCGGTTATAGGTATGGTTCTTTTTCACCCCATCCATGATTTACGCTTTATGTATGAACAAACAATGGTTCAATAATGCTTGGGTTTGTGTTTTTCTGAGAATTGCAATTGTGTAAATGCGTGGTTTTTCTCTTTGGAATGACTGTGTAATTGTTCAGATTGCAAGAAAAATAATGGATTTTTGTTTGAGTTGTGCATTCGCTGGTTGTTTTGTTGGTTAAAATAGTGGTGGGTCGCTGTGGATAATAAGTGGATTGGCTATATATCGCTCTGTGTTTTAATGGTGGAGGGTTTTTTCTCTGTGTTTTAATGGTGGAGGGTTTTTTCTATGTGTTTTATTGCATGTTGCTTCCTCACAGTCATGAGGGTAACCCTATCCAGTCGTGTTCAGAATGCCATTTGGTTGTTGTGTATTTTTCATACCAGAGTCATGGTTGTGGGCTCAGTATCTTGGCACCAAAGTATCTCAGGAATTGGTCTTAGGGTGGCCATGGTGTTGATATATACCATATGGTTATGGAGTAATATGAGTTATTCTTGGGTGTTATGCATCTTCACCGATGTTGTTGTCAAAGGGTTTAGCTCCTAAGTAAATAGGCATAGGTTATACCTCTGTGTGTTGTTGGTAACCGCCGTTGTCCAGTGGACGCTCACCGCTCCTCTGCAAATGTAAGCGCACTATGTGCATAGGTTTTTCTACCCTACCCGTCGTTGTTTCCTCTGTGGCTAACGATTGTTCTATTTTCCCAGACCGAGAGTTATAAGGAAACCCTGTGGATTTGTATTGTGCTTATATCGAAAGAGTTTTTTCCTGTGGTTGATATGTCCTTAAGGACTCCCAGTTATCTGTGCTATTGTTGAATGAGCACACTCTTGATTGTCTCCTTGTATTTGTTGTGATAGAGCCCGATTTTAAAATCCCCAACTGTTCTTGTTCCTGTTGGGCATCTTTTTGGTTGTCAAAGATTGGTTATCAAGTGGAGTAGTTATGGAATGTTTCGTCGAGTCCCTATCTCGTCTTCCTATGATGAAATTGGTTGAAAAGTTGTGATTGGGAATGAGTAATAATCTGCAGTCAAGGGATACCTCTTTTTCGTTATACTTTCGATCATTGTGTTCTTACAACATTGTGTTAATTGCAAATTGGAGACTCCTGTGTGTTTCACTAAGCCCAATCAGGGTTATAGCAATTTATGAAATTGGTGATTGTGTGTATTTGGTTATGTTCACTATGCATCCATTATTGAATCAGTGTGCATATTATGAAAGGTTACAACGATAGTGATTAATCTCCTGTTTTATATTAAAAAGTCTTATTGATATGACGAGGAATGTGTAAATCAGGCATGTTTTGAAATTTTGTTTGATTTGGAAAGGGACCTATGCATATGTTTTAATTGCCCGATTGTGAAGTGGTAGACAATGTATGATATTTTTACAGTGATGCATTATGGATAGAGGTGGAGTAACGTTGATGTGTGTTTTCTTTAAATTTTTAAAAGGAAAGGAAAGAAATTAAAAGACCAAGCATTTTCTTAATAGGGCTGTTGAATGGAAAATTGTTTTGATTATGAGTTTGATTGCACAGACTGTTCTAATTGAGAATTTTTGAAGAATTTAAATGCTGGAACAACAAAAAATTTGATACACAGTGATTGTTTATATGGTGTTGGTATTTTTTGTATTGAGTTTAGTACAAAGTTATGTTTATTGATTACTTGATTTGTTTTATGAACAATATTCGTTATTTCCATGCCATTCTCTCACTTTTCCACACATTAAAGTCCCCTCACCTTCCCAGATTCACTATACACTCTGTATTCTTAAAAATAAATTATAGTTAAATTCAAACTCTGTATTATAGCAATTGAGGGATGGCACATGGATGAGTTACAGTTGATATGTTTTGTTATTACAATACAGTTGATTGTTTGATGATTTGTTGAGTAGTAATCATGATCTACCCCCCTTCATTTTACCACTTTTCACTCAATACAATCCTGCATATATCCCAGAACCCTTATTCACCCCCTTCTCATTGACAAGTATTAAATGATTTTTATGGATTGGATTGCATGAGTCTGATGTGTTGCTGAGCCAAAATTTGTTTCGTATTTAAAGAGATGTCATGTATGGTTTGTTGAAGAAACTAGTTGCTAATAAATAATGCATACATGAATGATATTTTTCAACAAAGGTATCTATGGTCAGGGTAACATGGGAAGAGGAAATTGGAACAGGGGCCCTAGAAGGCCAAGGTTTTCTATACATTTTGATGCAAACCCACAAGAGTTGAACCAGTTATTCCAAGCTGGATATTTTAACTGGATTGGACAAGGAGTGGTCCAACCTAGGCCAGAAAGGCCTCCTTTCCAAGCCCCGCATGTCCCTGGTATCCCAGTTCCCCCTCATGTCTCATTACAACCTGAAGTCCCTGAAAATGAAGGATGGAAAGAGATTGTCCACTCGACAGTCTCCCAACATCGTGGCTGTCCCAATCTGTCTTTGCCTACTCCTCCTCCACCGGTTAACCAAATTGTCCAAGTTGCCCCTTCACACTCACCAGTACAGTCTTCCCACGCAAGCAAGAGGTTAAAAACCGAAGCACACCATGCAACTGATAAAGGAAAAGCTGTTGCTGCCCCCTCCTCTCCCTCAAATGTCTCTGCCAAATCTGTTTCATCCCGCATGCATTTGAGAGATGATTGCTCTCATGTTATCAGTGAGATTAGGCCTAAAGGCTCCACACAGCCTAAGGAAAATTCAGAGAAATCAAAGGGAGACAATAGAAACAAGGGGACAATTACCTCCTAGAGTGGCAAATATGGTTTCTGAGTGTTTTTATTTATTGATTGTTGGGAACAGTTGATTGTTGAAGTTTTTGGACAACACACTATTTTTGGATATGTTGGATATTATATTTTTGGATATGGTTTCAAATATCATTGATATTAATTTTCAAATTATGAGAGTGATGATGGGATCCAAGGACAGATGAGTTTGATTGATTAACTAGTTGTGTTTATGTTTGTTAAGAAAATAAAGGGAGTCACAAGGGGTCCCACCTACTAGTTATTATTTATTAAAGACCCTTATTATTATTTTATTAATTCCCCCCCTAAACTAAAAGTTAGTTGAGTTTTAGTTAAGTTAACTAAAGAGGTAGTTTAACTACTTCAACTAATTCTGATTGTTTAAAGGCAAAAGGAGAAGGAGGAACAAAGGGAGAATAGAAGGAGAAAGCATACTAAGGTATGGCGCTCTTGAGTTTTATTGAGATAATTCAGTTTTCATTCATTCTTTAATTCATTTAAAGCCTAATTCTCTTTTATGACAGTAGGGTCCTATTGTAGACAACAAGATTCAAGGCTGAATTACATCATTCAAACACTTGTTTTTTAGAGGTGTTGATCTATCTTTGATAGTCTATGTAGACTTGTCTATTTGTGAATTAAATTTCATGACTAATACAGGATATTATGCAGAGTCGAGTGAGCATCAATATGTGGCAAGATGATCCAACTTTTAAAGTTCAGGTTTTTACTTTCTGTAGTAGAAGTCCTTTTATATGGTTTTCATCGGGGACATCTAAGTTTGACCTTGGTCCAAACTTCCTCAGGGAATTTTGTAAAGAGAACGATTATTTTGATAAATTGGAATGAAATAAGCGATTTCTTTATGTCTCATCTGTGTTAATTATTGACTTGGTATTTTTACTTCTGTCTCTACATTTATTTATGCATCTGTTATATTAAGAAAATTACATAAACATTGATTTTTTTTCAACAATCTTTCATTTATAAAGAAAATCAGCCTAAGCCCTTGTAACCAATACTTGTGGATTAGGAAACAATTTTTGAGGCTATAAACATAGGGTGATATTCCCGTCTATCTTTCTTTAGCCAAGCAAGATCTGAAAATGATTGAGTAAGATCATTTCATATATTTTCCTCAACATTTATTTGGCGACCATACTGGGGAGATCTTCCATATCTCTTTGATTCATTTTTATGCTTGATTATCATCGAATATATCTATTTTTTTTATATTGATTCTTTGACTGTTTCATTTCTTAATGATTGTACCTGTTGCAAGGTAGCCTAATATTGAGCCTGGTCTTCAAGATCAAACCAACATTGCTTTAAACTTGTTTAACACCATTTTAGACACTGCTAATACCCGGGTTGAGCTTAATCATTCAAGGGCAACAATTGAACAAGACATAAGTGCCCAAGAACGTTGGGAAGCTAGGCATAGACAACCTAGGAATCAACCATAACTTTCCTTTTCCTTCAACTTTGATCTTCTTTTCATGTCCTTAGACCCTCATGTTTCTAGGAGAAGAAGAGGCGTATCACCAAAAATTAATCCTATTGCTGAAATAGGAAGAAGGAACATTGTGTTATCAACCCAACAAAGTGATCTAAGGAGAACCTTGTCTAATTCATCTAGTTCATCTTTCTCTCCCTTACCTATTATCCACAAGATGGCATCTAGTGGTGGCTTTGGTGGCACTGGAGGTGCTTCTTCATCTCAATCTTCAGCTTCATTAGTGATTGGTAGCTTGCATAGTCACCAAGTCCCTGTCCAATCTACCACAAACCCCACCAAAGTCATTAAAGAGTATGGGATTTTTTAGTTTGAAGAAGATGCTACAACCACACAGTGGTATGTTTCCTCTCCTCTTAACCTGGGACCTGCTACTCGTCCACTTCCTAAATTCAAATAACATCTCCCTAGGTTTTCAGGGAATAACACTGTCACTACGAATGAACACTTGGTGGCATTTTCTAATGCTTGTCACAACATAGGAGCCAATGACAACGATACTTGGATGCGCTTATTTGTCAATTCCTTGGAAGGGAAGGCAGCTGTCGATTTCTTCAATCTCCCTCCTAATATTTTATCTATTTGGGAGGAGTTAATATATTAGTTCAAATCCACCTATGGGCAATCCAAAATCCCAACCGAGCAGTTACGAGAATACAATAACATCACTTATAAGGATGGTGAGACCATCAAGTCCTTCAACTTGTGTTTCACCAAGTTATACAATCAAATCCCTGAACTCATTTGACCTCAGAACCAAGTCGATTTCATGCATTATTATAATGCATTACCTTCCCCCTATCATCATAGGATTGAGGAAAAGGCCATTAATAACCTTGGTTTCGCTCTGCATACTTGTTTAGATTATGAAGAGCAACTTGAAAGAAAAAGTCTTCCTTGGGGAGATTCAGTTAAATAGACAGACATGTCCGCCCTCTTACAACTTGTACAAGACATGAATAATCATATGATAGCGTATGAGAGAAAGGGAAATGTCTCCCCTCTTACCCCTGGAGCTTCATCCTCTTCTGCACCCCCCTTTAGAAATCCAAATGAAAATAATTTTCAGCCTAAAGCTATCATGCCTCGTAGTTGGGGTAAATTTTGCGAGGAACACCATGAGGAAAGCACTTGCGAGGTAAAGAAGAGTGCCAGAGACAAAATCTTTAGTAAGAGACCTGGAACTACCATCGTTTTCCTAGATTTTGCAGAGCCAAAAGATATCATGATCATCAATACTAGGAATACATCCTATGCTCCTAAAGGCAAATGTGATCCTCCCCACAATTCTTCTAGCCCGAGCTCATCCTCACTAGCTTCTACTGTCTAGGTTCCTAAGGCTCCGGAAAGTCAAGGAACTACCTCCCCTCTCCCCTCTTCCAAATACAATATTCTAAATCAGTTGGCCAACAATAAAGCAGATGCAACACTTCTGGACATGGTTGTCGTCCCTGAACAACAGAAACATCTAAAACAATTCATGGAAGGAAAATATTTCGTTGTAGCCAACCTCTCTAAAGAGGTAGATGAAGAGGATTTGTCAGTAAATAAAGTAGGTATACATAACTTTAGATACCCTGTAAAAAATCCCCTTTTTTATATTTTTGTAAATATTATGGATAAGATTGCCCATTGTTGCCTCATTGATGACGGTCCAGGCCCAAGTGTAACGTCGAAGATTATTATGGAAGAGCTAGGCTTGTCTTTTACAAATGAAAACACCAAAAGCATGCTATCTTATAATAGTCTACAACAAACATCCATAGGTGAAATCAAGGACGTGACCTTGGTTTTGTGCATGCACCCTAAAATAAGGACAACCCTCAATATTCAGGTAATCAATATGCCAATAAGCAACTACTTGATCATCCTAGGAAGAGATTGGCAAGCTTTGACAGGTGGATACCTCTCACCCAATGGGACACACTTATTCATTCCTCGGAATGGTAAAAACATCATAGTCCTTAGAGAGGGAAGGATTTCACCTTACATAGAAAGTGTTCCACAACCGAATGTTAATTATATCGAGGAGGACCTAAGAGTGTATTCCATATTTTCCAAAGAGGATAACATTCCCTTGGAACAAATCGACTTAGATGACGGTATGTGGAATATGAACTTTGATGGTTCATGCTCTAATGAAGGAAACAAAGCCGGCATTATCTTGTACTCTCCTGTGGGGAAAATTCATAATTTTTCTTATAGGTTAGAGTTTGCTTGCACAAACAATGTCACTGAATTCAAAGCTTTATTATTAGGCATTAAAAACGCCTATAATATGGCTTGTGGTCACCTTACAGTTTTTTGGGATTCTGAGCTTGATGTGAACCTTGTACGAAAGATATACTCTCCTAGCAACAAGTTGATGAAACACTACACCCAAACTGTTTGGGCACTTATCTCGAACCTACTATCTTTCAACGTTACTCATGTTAAGAGGGAATTGAACTCAATGGTTGATCGAGTAGATGTTTTTGTAGCCTCTCCTAATCGACAACTTCTACCAGAAAGACCTGATTATACTTTTCAATCTCTATATCATCCACATCTCCCTGACAATATAGAATCATGGCAGGTCTTCCCTAGTGATGAGAGCATCTGTGCTTGCATTCAAAATGAACCTATTAATCCTATGGTAATTATATCAATTGAAGATAACAAGATTCCTAAAGGCTTGACTCCTCTAGAGAGTTCATTTTCATCGAGTGATATAGGCAACAAAGAGAAACATAAAGAAGAGGAGTCGAAAACAAAGGTGGGTGAAACCATTTCCTTGAACATTGGAACACCTGAGTCCCCAAAGAATGTTAAAAGAGGTGCCCAATATTCTGATGAAGAAAAAATGATTTTTTCCAGGCTGCTTGGTGAATTTCAAGATGTTTTTGCTTGGTCTTATGAGGATCTTCATGGTTTTCATCCTGCTCTTAGACAACATGCCATTCCTATCAAGGAGGGCATAAAACTAGTTAGGAAAAAACAAAGACCTATCAACCCTGCACTGGAAGAAACTATTCGGAAGGAGTTGGAAAAACTCTTGAAGGTTGGAATTATATTTCCGGTTAAGTATTCAGAATTGGTTTCTAATTTGGTTCTCGTTCGAAAAACAAATGGTCAAATTAGATTCTGCGTAGATTTTCGCGCATTAAATCGGGATAGCATAAAATATCACTTTCCTCTCCCTAATATGGAAATGATTTTGCAACAAGTTGCAGGGTCGCAGATGATGTCCTTACTTGGTGGTTTCTCTGGTTACAATCAAATCAAGGTAAAAAGAGCATATAAATATAAAACCACCTTTATTACTTGTTGGGGCACTTTTTCTTATGAACATATGCCTTTTGTCTTATCCAATGAAGGTGTTAATTTTCAAAGAGCTATGCAAATAGATTTTGACGATTTGATCGATGAGATCATTTAGATCTATCTTGATGAATTAATCGTGTACTCTAAAAACTGATCTGATCATTTATGTCATCTTAAAAGAGTTCTCATGTGATATAGGAAATTTGGCATTTCTCTAAATCCTTCCAAGTCTATTTTCAGCGTTACCAAGGGAAAGCTCCTTGGACACATTGTCTCTGATTCAGGATTAAGCATTGATCCTGAAAGGATTGTTGCTATCCTAAATATGCCTGCTCCCACTTCCAAGAAGGAGGTTCAATATTTTATGGGGGTTATTAACTTTGTCTATAGGTTTGTTCCTGATTTTGCTGTAATGGTCAAACCAATTCATAATCTGCTTAAGCAAGATCGTTCCTTCTCTTGGATAGGTAATGTCGAAGATGCTTTTGTAGGGATCAAGAAAGCAATCAGATCCACATCGGTTTTGGAAGGCCATACTTTGAGAAAGAATTTATGATATATACTAATGCCACAGAGGAAGCATTTTCTACTATCCTCATGCAAGGTGATGACCAAGGTAATGAAAAACCAATGGCTTTATGAGTCAAAGCTTGTCTGATGATGAATTTGAATATTCTTTTATTGAAAAACATGTTTTCGCTCTTGTTAAAGTTGTTGAAATATTTCACCACTTCATCTTAGGTAAGCATACGTTGGTAAAATTCCCTTTAACTGCTGTCAAGTTTTTGCTCTCAAAGACTTATCTTTCAGGGAAGCTTGCACATTGGCTTGCCAAGATCCAAGAGCATGATTTAACTATCGTGAATTCTACCACCATCAAGGGATGTGACTTAACCCTTAACTTAGCTCAACATGTTGAAACTAGTGAAGAAATTGATGAACAAGATAGTTCCCTACCATCATTGTTCTACATTGATAATTAGATCCTTCCTGTGTATGAACATCCTTGGTATAAGAATTTGGTTTATTATTTACAAAACCAAAGATGTCCAGATAACTTAGACACTCATCAAAGAAGAAGGATCTGTCTTGAATCTGCTAGATACATCATTATAGGAGACTTCTTGTTTAGAAGATCCGTTGATGGTATGTTGCTTCGCTGTGTAAACAATGAGGAAGCACAAAAATTGTTGCAAGAAAATCATGGTTCTTCAAATTTTGTTATTCACGTAGGAGGTCATTTTTATGCTAAAACCACTTCTTTTAAGATTATTAGAAAAAGATACTATATTTGGCCTTCACTCTTTCGTGACTCTTATGTTTTTTCGAGATCTTGTGACAAGTGCCAGAAATTTGTTGGGAAAGAACGCCTTTCAGCCATGTCGTTACGACCTGTCCTTCCAGACTTTCCTTTTTCAAAATGGGGATTGGATTTTATTGGTCCTATTAATCCTCCATCTTCAACAGGACAACACTTTATTTTGATAGGCACAAACTATTTTACAAAATGGGTTGAAGTTGTCTCGCTTAAACATTCGACAGATGATCAAGTGATTTCTTTCTTTAAAAATAACATCTTTTCCAAATTTGGTCTTCTTTTGGAAATCATTACAGACAATGGTCCTGCTTTTATTTATGCTAAGCTAACCCAATTTTTAACTAATCTGGGAGTTGAACATTTCACCTCATCAACTTATTATCCCCAAGGAAATGGGCAGGCCGAGTCTACTAACAAGAATCTGGTGAGAATCGTCAAAAGGCTCATCGAAGATAAGCCTCATCAATGGCACACTCTCCTCACTTATTCCCTTTGGGAAGATCGAACCACCACCAAGGTGAGAACTTGTTTCACTCCTTTCCATCTTGTTTATGGTCAAGAAGCCATTTTTCCTACTGAGCTGGAACTTTCCTCCTTAAGGTTAATGCTACATGTCAAAGCATTAAATTATTCTGATGTTTCACAAAGGATGAATGCACTCCTGACTTTAGAGGAGCAAAGGACGTTTTCCTTGGGTAATACAAAAAGGAGACAATAGACTGTTAAGAAGTATTTCAACAAGAGTGCCAAATTTTTTAAATTTAAAGTCAATGATAAAGTACTGTTGTGGGATTCAGTTCATGCTGATAACGGAAGACACTCAAAGTTTCAAAATTTATGGCTGGGTCCTTTCAAGATCGCTTTTGTCTTGGGTGCAAACTCTTACATTATAAAGGATTTACAAGAGCGGTTATTTTCCTACAGCACTAACGGTTCTCACTTAAAACACTACGTGGAACCAACTTGAAGAGTTTAATGGTATTTGGATTGTTTTGTATTTTAGTAGTTCAATTCTGCTTTCATTATAGTAGTTTTCATTTCTGCTCTACTTTTACAATAGTTTTAATTTCTGCTTTCATTTTAGTAGTTTTCTTTCTTCTATTTACAATTTTGTCATTCCATTTCTGTTGTTTTCAATTTTGCAGTTTCATTTATGTTATGACATTTATTGTTTTGGTTCTTTTGATTTCAATTTTTGGTCAAGAATAAAATGTTGTATCAGTTATGCCACAACAACACTTTTGCAAAGTATTGTTAGTCAATAACAATCAAGCTTACATGGTGTTTATGATGTCCCCCCTGAAGGCATCATTGAATTTGTTATCTTCTTTCACTGTTGTTTATGAGATAATTGGTTACATCCCACTCTTGCTTTCCATTTCTTCATCCATTTTGAGATTCAAAAGAGCATGTCCAAAAAAAAATTCTCCTTGAAGTCAAGAGAAAATTCTGGTTGAATGATTATGCTTACAGGGATAAACCCCCTCATACTTAACACTTTCCATGAGTTATTCCCAAATTCCCGGTCATTTTTCCATTAAATCCGCTCACTTCCCCCTATTGCATAATCAGTCTGATTTATATCTTCTTGATCTGATGTGAATTGATCTGCAAAACCATACATTCTAAGTTCTTAATCCATTGGAAACAAATTTCCCTGTGGAGTCGCCAATTTGTTGACGATTAAAATTGCAACGAGGAATTTCGTCCGCAAAGTATTGCTAAATCCTTATAATTTAAACTATGCTAATAATATAATACTAGTAGGTGGGACCCCCTTGTAGACTGGAGACTCGAAGCTAGTCATATTACACATTTTCTGTTGTTGTTTTGATGCTTCTTACATGGTCCTATATGGTTGACAATGCAGTCTTGGTTTCATTTTGACACAGTGATAGGTGGATGATGCATTTTATGGGATGTTTTGCAATTCAAAGCATTAGTTTTATGTTATGATTGGCATATATTTACAGTTGATATGTTTAATCATGTCATAAATCACCATGATTTATTACCTGGCCACACATACATAAGAAATATGTTAATAATGACAAAACCAAAACAAAGAAAATAAACTTGTGGAAAAAATCCCAAAAAGAAAGGATCTATGTTTGAGTTATGTTAAGGATTATATGCAAAGGAGGTTAGTGTTAGTTCTAACTATTATATGGTTGTTAGTGGCTATGCGATTTTCAATTGAGTTATTTTGGGGCACATATAATATTGAAATGCATATGGTATGGCATGAGAACTTGGCAAAGGTTAAGTGAATGATGTGGATGGCACATTGGGCAAGGAATATTGTCACAGATTTCAATGGTTTGGAAATTGATTACATGGTTAATGCATGGGTGAAGGTTTAGTTGTTTAATTTCATATCTAAACCTCAACAACTATATGTTTATTTATACCAAAATTTGACCTTTAATTAGTTTAGGTTAAAAAATTAGGGCCGACCCTGAACAATTATTACAAAAATTAAATTTACATAAAATTGCAGGATAAAACCCTAAAAGGGTGACGTCATGCCATTCCTATGGTGACATTGAGCCTTCAAGATGGACGTCTGGCCTCAATTGGTGGAACGTTGGGCCTCCCAGGGCCTGGTCACACCATCAACTTGTCAAACGATGTGCAAAATTTCCTCCTTCACCAGAACACCACTGCAGAAATCCCTAGCCCCTTTAGGATGATGTCATGGGCTAGGTGGATGGTCTCTAAGCCTCCCAAGGCCATCGTCGAGGTGAGTGATTGTAGGGCTCGTCCGTCTAGGGTATGCTATAGTGCCTCCAAGGTAACGACTTCCTCCTTCATGGCACAAGTCAACAATCACCATCATGACCCTTTCTTGGGGTCTTAACATCCATCGATGGGATTTGAGCCCTCATGAAGGTCCGAGCTACCTCATACATATTTGTTCACTGGGAAAAATCATGTAGAGACAACAAGTATGCCCTCCAGGGGTCCATGATTCACAAGGATCATAGTATGTAAATCAAATCTAATAATTAAATCACCCAAACATGTGCATCAAACCCCCTAACCCCAAACACATGCTCAAAGAGGTTATGCAATTTGACAAATTTAGGTTTGGAGAGGGTCTCATGGTGTCCTATTGGGTTAATCTCCCTTAATTCTGGGGTGTTTTCCAGGTGGAGCCTAATCCAAGTCATGTAAGTATATGAAGTGGCATGGGGTGCATGTGATAACATGGAAATGTATAGTCTTACCTATGGGTGCCTTTGTGGAGGGTGAGTTGCACCTTGTCATGAATGCAATTATTTCCTAGCCCATTCATTGCCATTTATTCTTACCTTTTTTTATTTTGATCTTTTCTTTTGTGCTAAAAGGGAATAGTTGAGGACCACTGTCCTGGCTTGGTGACTAGCGGTGAGAGTGTCATCCACAAAACATTTCATGGAAATGAGAAGGTCGGCTCGTGATGAGACCCCCTTTCTCTTGGCTATGCAACCAAGAACCACTACCCTGGCTTGGTGACCAAATAGGTGGTAACTATTAGAAAAATAGGGTGTGTTCATTTCACCATAGACAATATAGCAATATTGTCACCCAACTATAGGCACAAAGGCCACCCCTGAGCACCTTAAACTTGATGGACAGAATAATTCCCGAAACAAACCAACAACTAACCAAGGTAGCACACCTTTCTCCAAGGCTAGCACACCAAGCAAGAATAACCAAAGACCAAGCAAAAATTCCAAACCATAACCAAGAGACCAAGTCACCATTACTGCAACTGTAGTTTTCTTTTTTCCATGCACACTTCTTGTCCTTTTGCAATTGTGAGTGAGTGAAAAATGAGCTCTAACACCCTCTATTTATACTGCTTCATCTCACTTGACTGGGTCGACTTCTCTTCATGGAGGATAATAACTCAATATTAAATATTCTCTTTAGCCGACTTGTCTTCTAGTGTTATTATCCAACGTTTTAGGGTTTCTCTTGCTTCCTGAAATATTCTAGTCTTGTCAAAGGTTACACATGGAGGTTAATACCTCCCGCAACTACCATAATATCAACACTCCCTCCTAGCTAGGGAGGTATTAAAGGAAATGTTCTTGAGAAAAAACTTACCATTCAACCAGTAGCACCATCATAGCCTCACGGGCTATCTCATGATCAAATCATGAGCATAATCATCACTATCCAACTAGATAGTCTCCATGGCAATTAGAACAATGNCCTGTCTCCACCTCCACCTCTGCTTTACTGACCGAGCAATGTTAAAGAGGAGGCGCCACCCTTGGGCGAGCGTCTCCCTCTATCTACCAACCTCTTAGCACCCCCCATAGTCAAGCCTGGTGACCCTTACTATGATGACGAAAGCTGCCAAGTGGAGGAGGAGATACCTCCAAGCTGGCAGCTGGAGAATAAGGGAGGTACAGATAAGGAAATCACTGCAGAGGGCGACTAGACATGCAAGGAGGAAGAAGCTTTGCCTCAACACTTTGCCAATCGTCTGATAGAGGAGCACATTGAGCTCCTCTTCGAGATCAGGCAAAAGCAGGACAACCAGGTGCATTCTCAAGGCGTTCTCATTCAAAGGATGGACATTCTATTTGAGGCCCTCACGGATGCTCCAGCTCAAGCCAGGTGCCCGACTTGCAGACAACAGTTCACCCCAGCCTATACTATTCATGGACAACCAGGGCCAGCCATGGATTGAAGCCCCTAGGTTACAGTTTTTTGTTTATTTGAGTTACATAGTTGGTGGTCTACTTTACCATGACACCAAGTTAGATGTTTTAACAAGTTTTACTTATTACATCTGTATAATTTTAGTCATTGCAGCTCTATACATCACTAACCTTAGCATAGGAAGGCGGAACTTGGTTCCAGCAAACTCTTGCAATTTTTTGTGTAATTTGTACAGTGCCAATGAAGATAGAGCTCAACAGACTATGGTAGTGTTGGAACAACATGTAGCCACCTGTTTTGGTTTCCCTCCTGTGGCGGAACAGGTGGCTACCAGATGTCATTGTATAGCAGACAAATGATATTAATATAAGGTTTCGCTTTTTATTTACTAAAAAAAATTAAAAATTTAGAACACCCACCATCAACACTCAACACTCAAGTTTGAGGTCGATATAAAAGTTGTTTAATATTGAATTTATAATTTTGTTCACGGACGACCTTTAACATCATTTCTGAACAGATTTATTTGTGAGACGTTCTCTTCTTTAACTCTGTCATGTAACCCCTTCTGATTTTTTTTTTGTGGATCTGGGAAATTAAATATTTTTTGATACAATTCAATCTTAAGTAGCACTATAACTCCCTATTCAGCTTCAAAAGTGAATTAAATTATTTGTTAATGGATTTTTAATTGCTTAATTTCAAATATGAGAAGATCATAATTATTGTCCCTAAAACAAAGTTTGTGGTTTTTTTTCAAATATCTTTCATAATAGTATAATGGCATAATGATAGGTTATCCATTTGTGAGTAGTTGTGCTATTTTTATTTTTATTTTGGTTTACTAACGATTTTTGAATGAACACTTTTACTCAAATGGTTCAGAGGAAAGGTAATATAACTCGACTTAATAATATAAACAAAAAAATCAATATATTGAAAACTCACATCCCAAGGCAGATGGCAATAAATCCTGATCACGGTATAATTGAAAATAAGAGTCTTTTAATCCTCATTACCTTGAGGAACGGATAAACCAGTGTAAATCTCTAGAAATTTCCAGGAAAATTTTTGGTGTAAATACAATTTCAACAATTAGAAAATTGTAATTTGGTGTAGATTTATGTTACCCGATTTCAACAAACAAAAAAAATAAATATAAAATAGTTAAACAACTTGGTTTCTACATTCAGAAATAAGATTTCAACAACTAGGGTGCATGTGATAACATGGAAATGTATAGTCTTACCTATGGGTGCCTTTGTGGAGGGTGAGTTGCACCTTGTCATGAATGCAATTATTTCCTAGCCCATTCATTGCCATTTATTCTTACCTTTTTTT
>SNQJ01S0002949.1:949725-961076 GCA_010110895.2 Picea sitchensis | reverse complement strand
TGATAAAAAAATGAATGTACTTTATGTTTATTTATACCAAAATTTGACCTTTAATTACTTTAGGTTAAAAAATCAGGGCCGACCCTAAACAATTATTACAAAAATTAAATTTACATAAAATTTCATGATAAAACCCTAAAAGGGTGACGTCATGCCCTTCCTAGGGTGACATTGAGCCTTCAATATGAATGCACAACCTCAATTGGTGGAACGTTGGGCCTCCTAGGGCCTAGTCACACCATCAACTTGCCAAATGTTGTGCAAAATGTCCTCCTTCACCAGAACACCACTACAGAAATCCCTAGCCCCTTTAGGATGACGTAATGGGCTAGGTGGATGGTCTCTAGGCCTCCCAAGGCCATCATCCAAGTGAGTGAAGTTAGGGCTTGTCCATCTAGGGTCTACCAAAGTGCCTCCAAGGCAACAACTTACTCCTTCATGGTACAAGTCAACAATCACCATCATGACCCTTGCTTGTGGTCTCAGCCTCCATCGATGGGCTTTGAGCCCTCATGAAGGTCTGAGCTAGCCATCCCCTCATGCATATCTGTTCACCAGGAAAAATCCCACAAAGACAACAAGTATGCTCTCCAAGGGTCCATGAGTCACAAGGATCATCGTATGTAAATCAAATCTAATAATTAAAACACCCAAACATGTGGATCAAATCCCCCTAACCCCAAACACATACTCAAAGAGGTTATGCAATTTGAAAAATTTAGGTTTGGAGAGGGTCGCAAGGTGTCTTATTGGGTGAATCTCCCTTAAGTCTAGGGTGTTTTCCAGGTGGAGCCTAATCCAAGTCATGTAAGTATATGAAGTGGCATGGGGTAGACCTTTGGGCATGGGGTGCATGTTATAACAGGGAAATGCAGAGTCTTACATGTGGGTGCCTTTGTGGAGGGTGAGTTTCACCTTGTCATGAATGCAATTGTTTCCTAGCCCGTTCATTTCCATTTATTCTTAGCTTTCTTTCTTTTGATCTTTTGTTTTGTGCTACAAGGGAATAGTTGAGGGCCACTCTCCTAGATTGGTGACCAGTGGTGACAGTTTCATCCACAAAACATGTCACGGAAATGAGAAGGTCGGCTCGTGATGAGACCCCCTTTCTCTTAGATATGCAACTAAGAGCCACTTCCCTAACTTGGTGACCAGATAGGTGGTAATGTCATACCGCTACATGTTCATGGTCATGATAGATCGGTTCGTGATGAGACCTCCCATCCACCAACTAATACCTTGAGTGTTCATGCTAGTTTTTGAGTCTCCTTTTCTTACTGAGAATCTTTTCAGTTCTTTCTCGGGGATCCCTGGGTGAAGCATCTCGAAGGTTTCAAATTTGGCTTTTAAGTCTTGCCAACTACTTTTACCCTCTGGGCCTTTATCCCCTTCTTCCCACAAGGTAAGGTACAACCCTTCCTAGTGTAGCCTATTCCAATGCCCAAAAGATGGGGAGGTGGAAGGGATGAGGATGGAAAGTGGTAAGTATGGAGGGAATAGATGATTACTCTTCAAGTATCCACCCAGTAACAACCCATCCTGAAGGGAAACCAACTTACTAGGGCACTATGTCACCCTCCCAAGTTTAAACAAGGCAAGGAGCATAAAATCCAAACAAACGTTATGAAATGAAAAAGGATTCAATGCAACATGTTCAAGTGCTTCAAATATCAGAGTGATACATACCATGATACCTAGACTCATTACCTCATGGAGAAAGACCTAATTCCTTTTGGGACTAGGCTGTGTGGTGGATGTTGCAGCTGACGATGTGCAGGATGCATCAATGAAAAGAAGGGCCCCTCCATGCCTATGCTCTGTCCATATGTCTCTCGGTACTCCATGTCTACAACCTGTGGGCCTCGAGACATGATCTCCTTAGTTATCCCTAGGCTAGGGGATAACACTTACCTACCCTACAGATGAAACTATGGAAGGTTTTTGCCTCTGCACCGTCACAATTAATTTTAAATTTAGAATACCCGGATGGGGTGCCACCTGGAGATAAGTGGAGGACAGCTGGAACAAGGTAGCCGTGAGAGTTATTAACCCCGACCACCACCCCCTGCACAATTACTCCTTCATGGCTCACACCATGAGGGGAGTTATGTTAATGCGCCTGGCTGGGCTCTTGGGTGAGCGAACCAGCCAGGCATATTGTACCAGGCTGTTGCAGAGGTCCCGTCGGACTTCAATGGCGATCAAAAGGGTCCTTTCAGGCTCTCATGAAGTAAAGAGCAACATTCGGGCTCATCTCGTTTCATTCTCTCCCTGGTGCGCTCTCTTTGCAGCGCTCTTCGGCCTTCACGATACCTCCAGCACCATTGTTCTTTGTGATCTCTCCCTGCGCATCAGTGGCGTCCTTCCCCTCCATTGCACCCTGTATCTTTCCCTAGCCTCCACTCATTCCCTCCACCACCTCCCTGTCCCCCCGACCATGCCATGGGAGCGCGGAAAGCCCAAGAGGACTGCTCATAAAAATAGTGCCCTCTCTTGGACTAACAGGCTCACCCCCTCACAAAGAGCGCTCATCACTCACTTCGCCAGTCCTCGCCACTCATCCTAGAGCACTCAGTTGGCTCTGCTTCAGTCTCATGAGGTCTGCAAGGTCAAAATGGAGACGACCTCCTCCATGACGCACTTTCGCCTGTCTCCACCTCCACCTCTGCTTTACTGACCGAGCAATGTTAAAGAGGAGGCGCCACCCTTGGGCGAGCGTCTCCCTCTATCTACCAACCTCTTAGCACCCCCCATAGTCAAGCCTAGTGACCCTTACTGTGACGACGAACGCTGCCAAGTGGAGGAGGAGATACCTCCAAGTTGGCAGCTGGAGAATAAGGGAGGTACAGACAAGGAAATCACTGCAGAGGGCGATGAGACATGCAAGGAGGAAGAAGTTATGCCTCAACACTTTGCCAATCGTCTCATAGAGGAGCACATTGAGCTCCTCTTCAAGATCAGGCAAAAGGAGGACTACCAGGTGCATTCTCAAGGCGTTCTCAGTCAAAGGATGGACATTCTATTTGAGGCCCTCACGGATGCTCCAGCGCAAGCCAGGTGCCCGACTTGTAGACAACGATTCACCCTAGCCTATACTATTCATGGACAACCAGGGCCAGCCATGGATTGAAGCCCCTAGGTTACAGTTTTTTGTTTATTTCAGTTACATAGTCGGTGGTCTACTTTACCATGACACCAAGTTAGATGCTTTAACAAGTTTTGCTTATTACGTCTGTATAATTTTAGTCATGGCGGCTCTGTATATCACCAACCTTAGCATAGGAAGGCGGAACTTGGTTCCAACAAACTCTTGCAATTTTTTGTGTAATTTGTACAGTGCCAATGAAGCTAGAGCTCAACAGACTATGGTAGTGTTGGAACAACACGTAGCCACCTGTTTTGGTTTCCCTCCTGTGACAGAACAAGTGGCTACCAGATGTCATTGTATAGTAGACAGATGATATTAATATAAGGTTTCGCTTTTTATTTACTAAAAAAAAAAAATTTAGAACACCCGCCATCAACACTCAAGTTTGAGGTCGATATAAACGTTGTTTAATATTGAATTTATAATTTTGTTCACGGACGACCTTTAACATAATTTCTGAACAGATTTATTTGCGAGACGTTGTCTTCTTTACCTCTGTCATGTAACCCCTTCTGATTTTTTTTTTGTGGATCTGGGAAATTAAATAACCCTTTCTGATTTTATTTTTTTTTGGATCTGGGAAATTAAATATTTTTTTGATACAATTCAATCTTAAGTAGCACTGTAACTCCCTATTAAGTAGCACTGTAACTCCCTATTCAGCTTCAAAAGTGAATTAAATTATTTGTTAATGGATTTTTAATTGCTTAATTTCAAATATGAGAAGATCATAATTATTGTCTCTAAAACAAAGTTTGTGGTTTTTTTTCAAATTTCTTTTATAATGATATAATGGCATAATGATAGGTTATCCATTTGTGAGTAGTTGTGCTATTTTTATTTTGGTTTTGGTTTACTAACGATTTTTCAATGAACACTTTTACTCAAATGGTTCAGAGGAGAAGGTAATATAACTCGACTTAATAATATAAAAAAAAATCAATATATTGAAAACTCACATCCCAAGGCAGATAGCAATAAATCCTGATCACGGTATAATTGAAAATAAGAGTCTTTTAATCCTCATTACCTTGAGGAACGGATAAACCAGTGTAAATCTGTAAATCTCTAGAAATTTCCAGGAAAAATTTTGGTGTAAATACAATTTCAACAATTAGAACATTGTAATTTGGTGTAGATTTATGTTGCCCGATTTCAACCAAAAATAAATAAATAAATAAAATAATTAAACAACTTGGTTTCTACATTCAGAAATAAGATTTCAACAACTAGAGTGCTACCTTTGCTTCTTCTACGACGGGTGTTTAAGGTCTACGACTGGCTGGTTTTTACTTTGGTTGGCACTGGGAAATAAGCGCTATATCTTACTAGTTACCAAAGGCATCTATCTCCCTCTTTCTAATTACCAAGGGCATTGAAGAGGCTGTGCTTCTGGAGTTATCCTCTCTACTAGCAGTTTGATCCTATCTTAGCATTGCCGGATCTATTTTTTTCTATTTATCTCTGTTTCTAGTTAGAGGGGACATTATTAGAAAAAGTGTTTTATAATAAAACACTTTTTCTAATCACCCTCCCATCTTCTCTAGTTGTGATTTTTTATAAATTTATGTTGCCCAATTTCAACTAAAAAACAAAATATTGTTGTGGTGGTCTGCTCTATCTGACACTTGTCCTAGGAGCACCCACAAACTCCTGAGCATACTAAAAAACAAAATGTAAAATAGTTAAACAACTCCTAATAAAACAAATCTCAAGGACATAATATATCTGGGTTAAAAAGAAATATATCCGGGTTAGAAAGAAATGAGTTTATTGGCATTTTTTATCGACACATATATCCCACTTTAGCTGAAGGGCAACTTACTTTTCTCGATACAACACTGCAGAATAGAGCAAACTAAGTTGACTTGCAACCAACAGCTATAGCAAATGACAGAACGTAATACAAGCACAAACGAAACTAGAAAATGTCTGTCAACTTCGGCAAGAAATAAAACTAGAATCGCTGAAAAGATAAACTACACGAAGTTTTAGATGAACTTTAGAGCAGTGCATCTATGCTGAGATTCAAGCTGCTTTCCTTGATTTCTTGGGCGATTTGAGCTTCAGCCTGGGAACGATAAGATAAATCCTAAGAAACAATATATATATATAAACATAGAAACCCTAATTATCCCACCGAAAACCCTACGAAAATAATTAATAAGCAACCAAATATTTTGGTCTCTCTGGCCACCAATCATGCCGGTGAATCTAACGACGAATCTCCTCCTTGAGTTTTCTCGATTCCCTCAGGAGAGCTTCTGCACGTTGTATGACAAGATCTGCCTGGTCTATGATTTCGTCGATTCTCTGTGACAGAGATCTTTTCCCACAGACTTTACTGTTGCCTGGACCGGTGGAAGACACTGACAACCATCCGGAATTAGCATAGACAGAAACAAAATCTGCAAAACTATCAAGGGGAAGTTAACGACTTACTGGCAGTAGCAGCGGAGGAAGTGGAAGGGCAGCCGGGGGTGGGGTTGGAGGAGATTCCCCGCCGCTGAAGGCCTGTGATTTCATATTCATATTGCGATAAGAAATTCCGACGGTGTTCATCCCTGAGGAGGTCCAGCCGATTTAGATATAAAGCCTCCAATATGTCCAGCTCTCTCCATCCAGGATCTTCGCTTGCCATATGGGCGTCTAGGATCTTTTGCTTCTCGCTCGAATGGACTGAATAGAATAGATCCGCAAGCTTTCTGCTCCTCTCTCTGCTATCAATACACATTTTATCCCTCCCAAACCATCATCCGGCGCAATACACATTTCTTCATGGTTTTGGAATATTATAAAATATACTTGGGCGGCTGTGACAGAAATTAATACGAAGTTGCCACATTTTCCAACATTTTCTTTTCATTTTCATTTTCATTTTCATTTTCTTTGCTAAGAAGCTTTCAAAGAAAGGACATGCTCTTACAAAGGTTTATTTTCATAAAGTCATTTGGAATCTTATTCAGAAAATCGGTTCTTAAAACTGCTTCTCCATAAAGTCATTTGGAGTTTTGTAGGGAATAAATTATGATAATCGCTTGAAGTTGAGAAGGAATTTGGAGTTAGGTTTGGTTTTAGACCACGAGGTAAGAAATTAATGAAGCTCCTATTGCAAGATAGGTGATAAAATATGTAATATTAAAATGTTGTGGTGTAAGCTATAGTTATATAGTTGGAAAACCATAATTAATAAAAGAAGAAGATAATTATTATTTAAAAGTTTTATAAATAATTATTATTAAAGAGTTTCATTATTAAACCATAATTAATAAAAGAAGAAGATAATTATTATTTAAAAGTTTTATAAATAATTATTATTAAAGAGTTTCATTATTACTAGAGGATAATAATGATTCCTTACGACTATTCAAATTAAACTCAATTGAATTTTTATTATATTATATTAAAATTATAAATAAAATTAAATAATATAAATAATTAAAAAATATATTCATAATATCATAAATAATAAATTTTTATTATATTATATTAAAATTATAATTAAAATTAAATAATATAAATAATTAAAAAATATATTCATAATATCATAAATAATAAATTTTTATTATATTATATTAAAATTATAAGTAAAATTAAATAATATAAATAATTAAAAATATATATTCATAATATTATAAATCATAAATTTTTATTATATTATATTAAAATTATAAATAAAATTAAATAATATAAATAATTAAAAAATATATTCATAATATCATAAATAATAAATAATAAATAATGTAAATAATTAAAATAGTTTAAAAAATATTTATTTATATAAAAATAATAATTTTAAAATAAATTTAACAATTAATTAAAATAGTTAAAAAAAATATTTATTTATATAAAGAAGATATTTTAAAATAAATTTAACGATGAATAAATTTCAAAACATAAATAACTAATGAATTTATAACATTGTACAAAATAATTGCTCAATCAAACTGAAATGATTATAAATAGTGGTAGAAAAGATGTTAAGAGTTTTTTTTTTCCAAATAATATTATAAATATGTTATTCATCATATTGTATATTAAATTGCCTCGGATGGGGTGACACGCGGCATAGAGGAGGTGACACCCGGACTCGCACTCAGCTCTGGTTTAATGGCTGATGGTCGCCACCCACACTTCCGCATTAATGATGGTGGACGACCATAGCAGAGGACATGCGACGGAGGTACTCCTCCCTCGCGCGACCATTAACCCCCCCTGCGCACACGGATTCATCGCGGATATGGATAGACGGAGGCTTCGGCAGTTTGGTTATGGTTTTTCTTTTGAGCCCGAGCAGCGAGGGAAGGCTCCTGGTGCGGCTATGCCCTGGTTATTTACCGCCTACTCTCTGGATTCTGAGAAGATTTTCCAGGGCTGGTGGCTTTTATGTGTGTCTCGACAGAGTCGGCTTGCCTGCGCCCAGCACCCGCAGCCGCTCTCGACCTGGTTTTTTTCTAATTCAGCTTTGCATTTGGTTGGCATTTGCTTGGGTACAATGGTCAGGAAGCGAGGAAAGCCTCGACGGGGTTCAGCTTGGGACGCACACAAAGCGCAGAGGCGCCGGGAGGAGGAACTTGAACGTGCTCTGGCTTTGGCGTCTTCCATTCTGAGGAAGAAGGCTCGGGTTGAGAGGAGGGCATTGCTTGACACCATCGTTGAATAGGGAGCTGGCTGCAGCAGGGCAGAGAAAGAGACCGAGACCGCGGATCTGTTTCCAATTTGCGTCGTGGAGGAGGACCTGTCGATTGGGGACTTGTCGTGCGACGAGAAGCCAAGCGCCATGGAGACGTTCAGCAGGCAAGGCACCAAGTGCATCCCGACTAAGGAAGACGACCTCCCTGGCTGCGTGGTTGAAGAAATCCCATGGACGGGTGACCTGCAAGCTACAGGTGTCGAGAAGATTGTGAACGCAGAGACGGTAGTGGTGCAGAGGAAGCTTGCGGTTGGCATTGGCGAAGCTGTGGAACTGAAGACTGCTCCTCCTAGTGGCTTGGGTGGCAGAACGCATGGTCCTCTCCTTAGTGACGAGCACCTGGCCTTGGTGTTCGAGCTCCGTAGCCACATGTCGGACTTGGAACACARGGCCCTCCTCATGGGCYAGCGCATGGATCTGCTCCTCGATGCGTTCTCCGGGGCTCCAGCTCAGCGAAAGTGCCCCCTGTGCACGCAGACTTTTGCCATTCCGGCGGGGACTTGGCAAACTGGAGGAAGCGACACGTCACCAGGTGCCTAGGTTCTTCTGTTTTCCAGGTTTTTAGTTTTACTATGTAATTGTTTTAGGTTTATCTGGACCACTGGCATCTGTCCTGGTTTCCTCCGGGCAGGACAAATGTCTCTTTTCTTAATGTATTACTGTATAAATTGTTAGTTGCCTCCCACTTATGTTGGTTTCCGGTTACCGGCATCATTTTTGGTGACTGTAGCAATGACTCTGTTTATTTTGTCAAAGTTTTGAGATAATCTAATATAGCAGGTACTACTCCTTTTTTATTTAAAAAAAAATATATTGTATATTAAATTATTTAATGAGTTTTTATTATTTAATAATATAAGAAATAATTATTTTTTAAGATATGTGAAAACTAAATTTTAAAATAACTAAATTATTATAATACTTTAAATTTGATGTGATTAAAAAAATAATTAAATTTATTTTAACTTTGTAACATAAATTAAGCAAAATCACATTCAAACGGTTATTATTGTGAAGCTTACATTGCATTGTGTCTCATACCATGTATGTGATTAAAAGAGGAAATGGCATAGAAATGTGGATTAAATTAATATTTTAAATCACATTTAAATTGTTTTTATTATGAAGTTTACACATCATGAACATTAGAGGAGGAGGAAATGAGGAGGAGGAAATGAAGTGTAGATTAAATTAATAGAAACTATGTAATTTTAATTTTGGTAAAATTATTTATAAAAAATATTTTAATTTTTTTAATTGTATTTTTAAAAAGTTAATTATGAAGATGATTTTTTTTTTTTTAAATCTAAGTAACTAAATGTTTGTTATATTTGTTTTCATGCATTTATTAGAATTATGTCAACATTGTAATATACACTTGGCACATTTTGGAGTACATATGTAGTAATCCATAATGTGCCAAGTGTACATTTAGATCGTCTAGTGTTTCTTCTACTGTGCATTCTTTGTTCCTTGTTTTCTTCGTGGCTTTAAAAGTTGTTTTTCTATTTGGATGTCCCTTTTTTGTATTTGTTCTCATTTCACATGTTGTGAGGGTCCCATGTAGTTCATCCATTGTCATTTTGGTCAAATCCCTGTTTCTTCAATGATTGAGACCTTCACATCATATCTCAAAGGAAGTGATTTCAACACTTTATGTAGAACCAAGGATTCTTTGACTTCTTCTCCTAATCATATGATGTCATTGACAACTTCATCTACTATGAGTAAATTGGTTGCAATATCTTCTTTTTCATTCATTTTCGTATTTTCAAACTGTGCTCTATGTCATTGAAGCTTGACCTGCTTGACTTTTGGATCACCTTCATAAATATTTTGAAGTTTATCCCAAACCTCTTTAGTTGTGTTGCAACCCATCACCTTGCTAGAAACAATTGGTGTCAATCCACTTATGATAACATGCTTATCCTTTGAATTACAACTGATTAATTTCTTCTCATATGGATTAGTTGGAATATTTTCATAACTTTATAGACTTGACAACTGATAGCCAAATATTCACTCCTGAAGTTGTCAAGTATTTTTTCATTTTGTTGCTCCAGTATGAATATTTGTTTCCATCAAATGGTGGAATCCCATTTGGAATGTGGCCTTCCATTTCTTCTCACGATCTTCCTTCTAGTGATTAGACTATTCTGAAGGTAACCGACTTTGATACCAATTATTGATACCGGGAGCGGGGTGAATCAGTATCAATTATAATTTAGCACCTTTTAAATTTTTTAACTTTTCAATCAAATAAATCCATCGTAATATACAGTAAAGAGAAGGAAAACAAATACACATTACACAACAAATTTACGTGGAAATCCAAATGGAAGAAAACCACATAATGCTTTCCTTATATAATAACAAGCTTACAGTAATAGGAAGCTACAACTTCCAAGATTCTCTAGCTCCAACCGGAAGGAGGAACCAACCCCCTGATTTACACACACTAACCTAAAGGAAACTACAACTCCCTAGATTCCCCAGTTCCAACTAGAAGGAGGCTCCAACCCCCTTTCCTTGCCCCTTCCTTGTGTTGATGTTTTGGTAGTTGTGGGAGGTATTAACCTCCATGGATAAACCTTTGACTATAATAGAATATTTCGGAAGTAAAAGAAAACCTAAACAGATGTGTTAAAACCATGGAAGATAAGTCGGTTCAGCAGAATAAGTAATATTGAAGTATTATATGCAGAAAAGGACAGGTCGGCCCTGATTCAAGAGACACTTGTTCACCTGGAAAAATTAGTATAAATAGAAGGTGCTTTAGCTCATTTGGAAAAACACACACTCACTTGGTTGGTGTGCATATCTTAGAAGTGTAGTAGCAACAGAATTAGTGCACAAGTCTAGAAGAGAAGCAACATCAGCTGCAGTGGTGCAACACACTCGTGTTCAACCTTTTTGGTATTCTTACTTGTGCGCCAACTTGGAGAATGTGTGCTCTCTCGGTTTATCTGTTGGTTCTAGTGTGGCTTCCCTGAATCATTCTATCTAGCAAAGGTTAAGGTGCTCGAGGTGGCTTTGTGTCTATGGTTGGGTGACAATGGTGTATCATTTTCTATGGTAAATGAGCACAATATTCTAACACCTTCCACCCTCAAATATGTATATAAACGAATCAACATGTCACTATCACTATCACTGTCACTATCATTGATACATCATCACTATCAAACTGGATCCACATAGAGATCCTAGGTCCACAAGGGTCCACATACAAAACCCAACAACCACATAAAAACATGTGCCAATCATGTGCCAAAACCTCCAAAATATGAGTCTCACAAATTGGGTCCACATAGAAATCCTACGTCCACATATAAAACCCAACAAACTCATGGAAATTGTTGGCGACGAAAGTCACTCCTGGATTGCTTGCAGGAGCAGAGCCCAACGCCCATCAGTTTTTATGTCACGGTTTGTCTAATGGGTGATCAAATGGGTAGAGACTCGAACAAGTATCACTTCAAAATAGGAATTGTATCTGATAACAAGGAA
>SNQJ01S0002949.1:930366-945641 GCA_010110895.2 Picea sitchensis | reverse complement strand
AGCAGAGGCGTCTCCTCAATCACATCTGGCCTGCATTCTACTATCATACGCTACCTTAATTCTTTATGGCTCGCGCCAGGGGGGTAGATGAGCCCTTAAATGTTGAATTGGTGTGTGCAGGCTTCCCTGGCGAGTTGGAGACTCGACGTGACTTCCATGGAAAGAATCAGTATGGAGGACCATCTCGGGTGGACCTTCAGCCGGGACATCCATACCCTATAATTAATGAGTGAAGCTAGGCTTCAACCGCCTTATCTCTTCTTCGTTTATCCTCAAGCTGGCATCGGGATTTAGATCACATGAATCAGTGCCTGGAGAACACATCGCCCCCTCTCCTGAATCTTAATTAGGCGCCTTTGACCTCTTTGTCAGAGTGCTTTTGGCGTTTCGGGGTTCGCGGATGAGAAAGGATTAGGATTTTTCTCCTTTAAAGTCGCGATGGGCGAAATGCCAGGAGGGCCTAACGGTCGCCACGTGTTCCCCACTGATTTGACGACTCTGAACTAACCCGGTAATACTGTGGGCCCGAGTTTCGGCGCTATCAGGGTTCGGGGTTTCGAAATGTAAAATGGCGAGGAGTGCTTACCGCTCGAATTCCCGAATGTCGTCATGACGTGGATGTGTGTCGCGCGTCCTTCAGATGGACGGCCCAGATAGTATTTTCTATTATAAAGGGGCTTTCCCCCCTTCACCCACTCGCTTGATATGACCTGGTGATGAGATCCTAGGCTTAGTTCGAAGGGAGCTTCAGAGTTTCGTTGATCGGCACTTTCAAGTGCAATGGACGAAGAGCTTCCTGACTCCCGATACCCGATACGCCGATAGGCTGCCACCTGTCCTGGTTGGATCAGACGACCCAAATCTGATTTGAACTATTGGTGCTCTCTCTTGTGCTAAACCTTGGGCAACTCGGTAGCTCTGAAAACCCGATGACCATCGATCTGCTTTGTAAATAGATCTTGGATGCTGCCAACGCTATTTTGCCCGCTCGCTTGCCTTGCTACTGGAAAAACAGGGATTCTCCCGCGCTGCACTTGGGCACTTCCTGAGCAACCTGTAGACCTGGGTGCTTTTGCGCCTAAGACAAAAATAATCGCTAACAGAAACATCATGAGCATACGACAACATCACAACCTTATAGCATACCTTGAGAATAAGAAAGACCTTAAGAGAATCTGTTAGACTTCTCTTGCACACCAGAAAACACCCCAAACACCTTGTGTGCACCTCATAATTGATCTCTTGTTTGGTTGCACAAAAAATGTTAAATTATATCATGTATTTATAGTAATTCTATCGCCAAAAATCAGCTTAGCTCACCTTAATTTTTTGGCTGGGTTGTTGGACGGAAAACGTTATATCTCGTCTTTCCTAGGGAGTTAGAGGGAGTTCCATATATCATTGGAAAGGTATCGGAATAAGATTTCCAACCATGTAAATTTTACTTCCATTTGAGTGATCTATGTAGGGTAAAAATTCCCTCAACAATAGGGTATCGAAATTGACCACAAATAATACTTTCAACAATCTCCATCTTGCAATATTGATCTTGGACATATGTAGGCTTCTTCACTTGACTATAGGGGCTTCTTGACCATACCTCCGGAGATTCTTGTGGGCTTCTTCAAAGCGTATTTCCGTGATGGCCATGCTTAAATTTATGCCATAAGGGGACCACTTTGGAGACTCCTTCAAGTAAACCCATAGGCTTCTTCATGTTGATCACCAATGACTACCTTTGACATCAATGATAACACGATTCAACAATATTTCCATACTTAGTATCATCGTTACTTAAATCTCATCTTCACATTGTGCTATGGTAATGGATGAATTGATATGTGATCTAATTGCTTAAGAGATTAAATGCATTTATGCCTTGATCTGCCATGATCCCCTTCACATGTTGCAAAGTTAACTTTGTTAGAATTTATGTGAATACACATTTAAAGATATATGTTACAACTACTTGATATAATTTGTATGGTGATGAACTAGTCTCTCCTTAATGAACCTTTGGAATTTATGATCTACAATTTAATCTTTTGGTTCAACACATTAAAATTCATATGTGGTTGTCTTGGTATTTGCTAGAGCTTCTTTCATTTTATAGTTTACTTGAGTTCACATTTTTGGATCATGGTTTGATATAGCACACTAATCTCAAGTGGGATCCAATATTTAAGTTTGGAATATTTATGACAATGCTACCAACTTTCTCAATAGTTGAATACTTTCATTTTGGTGCATCTGATTTTAATCATAGTATTTATGCTAAGATCATATTCCTTAAATGAGTAAATGTATGATGTCATATGGTGAATTCATCTAGTAGAATGGTTCCCAGTTTGATACGACAGTAATTGCTCTCACTTTACAAGAAAAGGATTAATGATTGTGTTCCTTCAATTCTGTCTCACAACGTATTTAAGCTCTCATATCTATAGTTAACCCAACAATTTCATATGACAAAGTTTATGGCATGATGTTGGTTTCACAAGAATAATTTCTCTCAAGATTTATCTACACTTGGATAACATTGTTCACTTTACTATTTGGGCACTTTATTTTATGCAACAATCTAATTCCCTTTTTGATGCAATGATGAGTTAACGTGGTATTTGATAATGCTATGTAATTATAAGTTTTATGGTTGTTGTTCACATACACCTGTTTTGGCATTTATACGACGGTGGAGTCCTACATAGCACTTTATATTTCATGCTTTGAATTCAATTGAATACAAGGATAAAAATGTTCCTTAATTCAAATTTCCATCTCGAGGGATTATTGCAATCACATAATTTTGGCATTCATACCACTCTCTAAATAAGCAATTTGGACTCCACTCAACCCTTCAAAAAAAATTCCAAACCACTTGGAGACCCCCCTCTTGGGTTTGAGTCCCCACAATTAGCTCCAACTTCTACTCTAACATGTCCAAATTTGAGCATCTTAAACTAGTTGTGTGAGCCCCTTGTGAGTTTGTTTCAATAACTTCATAGAGTTGCACCCTTCGTGAGTGAGCGAGTTAGAGTCAATTTGAGTTAGTCCCTCATCCTTGGTATAATGATTTTTAGACTTAAGTCGACATCGAGATTCCCCTCTAGGCCTAGGTTTACCTTAGCTTGAAGTGTGGGGCAAGACCATTGAAGTGACAATGGGTGGCTTTCCTAGTAGTTCCTCTAGGCTATCTTGCTGAAGTTAGGAATTTTCTTCCTGGGGTAGAGTTTGGGAGATAACATTTTGACGTCGTTGTCGGGGACAAAGTCCATTCCCTAGGTATTTGAATATTAGCTTCACCTTTCTTTAGTGATTAGTATTCTTAATTTCTTTCCTTAGATTTCTCACTTGGTGACTCCACAAGAGGGGGACTTAGGTAGAGTAGGATATTCAACAAGAATTTCAAGACCAACACTCTATAGAATTTTTTCAGACACTGAAAAATATTATAGGAAAAGCAGGCAAGAGGTTTCTCAAGCCTCCTCAAGTAACATTATTGTAAATCCAATTCCTTTTGTAGTTCACCAACAAATAGTCAATATGGGGGATAAGCCATGCATTACCAGTGTGGACAAGCCCCTCAATATGACTGGAATAAGGTGTTTTTCTCATGTCTTGCTTGATAAGTATAACAAGTGGATTCCCAAGTATACATGCAACAATGTTATCACTGTTGAGGAACACATTTGTAATTTCTATCGTGTCCTAGAAGCGAACTCAATCTGAAATTAACAAGATTACTAATGAAGTTGTTTTCCTTGTCATTAGAATAAAATGCTAAAAATTGGTATGATGACTTGGTTGCAAATAACATCAAGGATTGGAAATAATTCCATGATGTCTTCATCAAGATGTGGGCCCATAGGAAAGATAGAAGATTAATGCTCACCCAACTACATGAAATGAAGAAAAAGGAGAATGAGGTAGTAAAAGACTTTAATGCAAGTTTTCATAGATTGTTAAGGGATTTTCCTAAAATTTTGAGACCCAGTGATGGAACCATCTTACTTCATTATACCAATGCCTTTGGAGGAAAATTAAGTTTCTTACTTAGAGATGAATCCCCTACAACTTTGGATATGGCTAAGGAACTTGCTAGTAAAATTGAGGAAAACTTGCAATCCTCGAAAGTTGAATCGTTCAATACCTCTAGAGCTTCTTCCTCCAAAAATGAATCAAAGAAAGGGGTGGTCAATACCATTGAAATTGACCCATATATGATGCAATTCCTAGTTGATGCCATGAAAAGGATGGAGGCAAGTCTTTCTAAGGAGACTTAAGTATTGAGATGATAAAATCAATCCATGCAAAATAAAATCATCCAATTAAAGAGGTAGAATATATTTCAAGCAAGGGGGAAATTTAATTGGGATAAGTCAAAACAAGTCCAACAAAATCAAAGAATCCCTACCCCTTTAGGTGGAAATATCATGGTTGAGAAAGAGGATCCTACTTGGTGTGATAACTGTAACCAACCCCATTGCAAAGACACTTGCATGTATGAAAAAGAGAAAACATGATGCAAGAGCATCTTTGGTTCTGGGCAATGCCAATCACCCAAAAACATTTCAAATTATGCACAAGTTAATTTAGGACGAATAAGGATGGTTGCAACTCTACTCGGTAGCTTGTGTTGTTAGTCCTTGTTAAAAAAAATTGACAGTGTTGCAACTCCATGCTACAGGATTAGTGTTGCAACTCTTTGCAACTCTTATGTTGCAACTCCACGCTACAAGATTGGTATTGCAACTCGCTGCAACTCCTATGCTACATGATTTGAGCTAGAAAATTTATGTTGCAACTCAACGTGTTGATTCCAAACTCATTCCACGTAGCTCATCAATCTTAAATGCCAAGTGGGAATCATTGGTGAGGGAAGAGGAAAAAAAACCGAATTGGAAAGCATCTGGGCAACAAACAAGCATGACTATTCATCTTCCCAATGAAAGAGGAAACAAATCAGCTGACAGAAATGATGTAAAAAGGAGGGGAAAGGAAGATGTAGGGGTTGATTTGAGCCAGAAGAAAGGAAGGTTTCCCTTAGGTTGATTGGAAGCGACCGACACAGCCACCAAGAACAAGATCGAGAAGAGACAATACAATTTGCAGAAGAACAACACAATGCATTAGTTCAAATCTGGTGAGAAAGATGTATTTCTCGATTACATTGTAATGAGGGGAATTTTGAAATCAATAATAAAAGCGAGGATTAACAACCTGTTTTTGTTCTTGTGGTTGTAATTAAATTCCTTCTATTTCAGTCTTAACTACAATAAATGAATTATTTGTTGCATGCTTGAATGTGAGTTTTGTTGTGCATTTTGAAGGCAGAGCATAGTCCTGTAGGCATTAGAATTGCTTCCGGTATGTGAGTTGCATAAAGTGGTATCATATCGGGTTCAGGTTCCCGAGTTGTGAGAGTACAAAGCTCAAAGATAAGGCCAATGAATGTTGTTCTGAGTGAGGGTCGTAAGACAACTCGTAAGGATACCACTGTGAAGAGAAAGAGAAGCACAATGAGGTGCGAGAAATAGGGAACTCAAAGAATTAAGAAGAAGAATAGAATAGTTGGAGAATATAATAAATGGATAAGTTGAGTTAGATTATGAATCTGAAGAAGAGATTGAAGTTGAACAAAATGTTGAGGAAGGACACCCAATAGCATGTTTGATATCCTTCTTGAGTAACATAGGTAGCGTGAGGGTTGAAGTTTTGTGCTATGATGGTAGTCTGAACGTTGGAATTCTTATAGAATGGATAGGCGAACTCGAAAGATACCTCAAGTATGAGAATGTTCAAGATCCAAATCATCTTCGTTTTTCCATTACAAAGTTGAAAGGACAAGTTGCACTTTGGTGGGATATGTTGTAAACAAACAAAGTAGATCATGGATTAGAGAAGATTAAAACTTGGAAGAAGATGGTTAGTAAGATCAAAGAGAAATTTCTACCTGTTGAGTACCTGCAGAACTTGTGTAAACAAGTACAAAATCTCATGCAAAAAGAGACATATGTGCGTGAATATACAGAAGAATTCTTAAAGTTGTCACTCGGGTCAGGGGTGAAAGAACCAAAGTATTAGAGAGTGACAAGATACATAAATGGACTAGAGTAACAGATTCAGGATGAGATGAGTACACAATACTTTCAAAATGTAAACGAAGCCTACTAGGTTTCTTTGAAGGTGGAAGAAAATATTGACAGAAGAATACGACAAAAGTTTCGGGGAAAAGGAACTAGAGGAAGAGGTAGAGTAAGTGTTGCTAAAGACAATGAGAAGGAGGATGAGCTGACCAACAGTAAACATACAAGAGGAGGAAGAACCAGTGGCAGAGGCAGAGGTTTTGAACGTGGTAAGTATGTAATCACATGTTATAATTGTGGAGTAGAGGGCCACAAAGCATCGGAATGTCCAGAGAGGCAAACTGTAGGAAGAAGAAATGAAGCTAGGATGCAAGTCAAACAAGCAGATGAGGCAACAACTACTGGTGGGAATGTGGAAATAATCCAACAAGAACAAGGAGAAAACCAGATGTTGAGAAGAGTATTACTTAGACCTGAGACAAAGGAAACAACGGAACTTGAACAGAGAAAGAGAGTGTTCAAGAGTAAATGTAAAATTTGCAATAAGTGTTGTCATCTGTTCATATATGGCGGGAGTACAAAAAAATTGGTATCCATTGAAGTAATGGGGAAATTGAAGTTGAAAGGCATTCCACACCCCAATCAGTACCGAGTTCCATGATTGCGAAAGGGACAAGAAGTTAATGTGATTGAACAATGTTTATTGAGTTTCCAGATTGGAAGTTTCAGTGGACAAGTTTTATGCGATGTGGTAGAGATGGATGCATGTCATGTATTGCTTGGGAGACCGTGGATGTTTGGCAAAAAGGTATTCCATGACGGCAGGGAGAATTCATATGAATTTGTGGTCAACGTCATAAGTTGGTACCAATGTCCGTAAAGAATATGGACAATAACAACAGCAAGGGGATGGACAACAATAGCAGGGACGTTATGAACGTCAGTAACAACAAAAATATGCATGGAAAAAACATTCAAATCATGTTATGCTCTACTAAGGAGTTTCTAAGAGAGCATAAACATAATGGTTATTGTTTGGATATAATGCCAAAAAGGATTCAAGAGATGAAAAAAGGGGATTTTATATCAGCCAATATTCAACACTTGTTGAAGGATTTTAAGGAAATTGTAGAAGATGATTTACTAGCAGGATTACCCTCATTGAGAAGCGTCTCACACAAGATCGGCCTTATACCAGGGTCGAGTTTTCCAAATAAAGAACCTTACCAAATGACTGCAACAGAGAGTGAAGAGGTAAATAGGCAAGTACGAGAGTTACTTGACAGAAGGTTAATTCGAGAAAGTTTGAGTCCTTGTGCAGTACCAATGGTTTTGACACCGAAAAAGGATGGTGAGTGGCGGATGTGTACAGATTCACAGGCTATTAATAAAGTCACCATTAAGTACAAGTTTCTTTTACCAAGAATGGATGATCTCATGGATTGCTTGAGTGGCGTTGAGTACTTCACGAAAATTGATTTTAAGAGTGGTTATCATTAAATCTGGATAAGGGAAGGTGATGAATGGAAGACAACGTTCAAGAAAAAAGATGGGTTGTTTGAGTTGTTAGTTATGCCCTTTGGTTTAACTAATGCACATAGCACATTCATGAGGTTGGTGAATGGAGTTCTGAAACTATCTTTGGGAAAATTTGTTGTTGTATATTTAGATGACATTCTGATTTTTAGTAGGAGCAAAGAAGAACATTTGGAGCACGTGAAGAAGGTGTTACAATGATTGAAGGAGGAGGCATTGCTGATAAATTTGAAGAAGTGTACGTTTTTACAAAAGGAGCTTGTATACTTGGGTTTTTTGGTTTCCAAAGAAGGTTTGAAGATGGATCCCGAGAAGGTAAAAGAAATATTGGATTGACATACACCTAAATGTTGTTTCGACGTGCGGAGTTTCCATGGATTGGCGAGTTTCTACAGGAAGTCCATTCAAAATTTCAATTATATTTGTGTGCCTCTTACTAAATGCATGAAGAAAGGCACATTTGAATGGACAAAAACAACAACAGAAGTCATTTAAGGCTTTGAAAAATAAGGTGACAGAACAACCAATATTGGTCCATCCAGATTTCAATAAGGTATTTAAAGTAGACGGTGATGCAAGTGGGACAACAATTGGAGCAGTTTTGAGTCAAGAAGGTAGATCGATATCCTTTTTCAGTGAAAAGTTTAATGAAACAAGGAAGAAATACTATGTTTATGATCGAGAATCTTATGCTATCATCCAGACCCTGAAAAAATGGCGACATTACTTGCTTCCAAAAGAGTTTTTTTTTTTTACCGACCACAAGGCGTTGCAGTACATTAACAACCAAGGTAAATTGAATCAGAAACATTCTAAATGGGTAGAATTTTTACAAATTTATACGTTTGTTTTGAAACACGGGTCGAGGAAATCAAACAAGGTTGTTGACGCATTGAGTCAGAGGACAATATTGCTAAATACCATGTCAGTTCTAGTGGTAAGTTTGGAATGTGTGAAAGGGTTGTATGAAGAGGATGCAGATTTTGCAGAGGCTTGGAAGGCATGCATAGAACCACGAAGTATGGACTGAACACCATTCTTAGAGTACCACATTCAAGAAGGCTTCTTGTTTAAGAACCAACAGTTATGTGTTCCACAAAGCTCAATACAGTTGAACATCATTAGAGAGTTGCATAGTGGAGGTTTAGGAGGACATTGTGGCATGTACAAAGCCACATCGTTGGTGAAAGAATGGTGATTTTGGCCCAACATCAACAAAGATGTTAGGAAATTTTTTGAGTGTTGTAGAGTTTGTCAATTGGCCAAGGGTAGAAGTCATAATACATGACTTTAGACTACATTGTCGGTACCTAAAAGACCATGGGAATATGTAAGCATGGATTTTGTGTTGGGACTGCCTATGACACAGAGGAAGTATGATTTTGTGATGGTAGTAGTAGATTGGTTTTAAAAAATGGCACATTTTGTAGCATGTAAGAAGACAATTGATGCTTGTGAAGTGGTTGCCTTGCTTTTCATAGAAGTGGTACAGTTACATGGCCTACCGAGGAGTATTACTTCAGACAGAGACACAAAATTTCTTGGTCAATTTTGGAGGAAAAATTTGAAAAGGTTGGGTTCTAAGTTGCTATATAGTTCAACCTATCATCCGCAAACAAATGGGTAGATCGAGGTGGTGAACCAAAGTTTAGGGAACTTATTGAGAATTTTGAGTGGTAAAAATGCTAGCCAGTGGGATTCTGTTTTGGCACAAGCTGAATTTAATTACAACAATTCAGTGGACAGATCTATAGGGAAGAGCCCATTCCAAATTGTTTATGGCAGGTCACCTAAAGGGGTGGTAGATTTGGTTGATTTGTCAGATCTAGGAGATAAAAGGAGTGATGATGCAAGTGATTTTGCAAACATTATTCAAGAATTGCATGAGCAGGTGAAGTAGAAACTACAGGTAAGCTATAACAAGTAGAAACATAGGACAAAATTGCAACAAAGAAAGAAAATATTTAAACAAGGTGAGTTAGTCATGGATCAATCGATAAAGGAACGATTTCCCAGAGGTACTTATAACAAACTTAAGTATACAAAAATAGGACCGTGCATAATCTTGAAGAAAATTTCCAATAATGCTTACTAGTTGGAACTTTCAAACAAGTTCGATATATCTCCAACATTCAATGTTGTTGATCTATATGCATTCCATGAAGGAGAAAAAAATGATGATGAAATTACTTTGGATGGATGTGAACAAATACCACTCAAGCGAGTTGAGGAAGTGGAAGAAATTTTGGCCACAAGGATTGGTATAAAAACTCGCAACAAGGAATATATAGAATATTTGGTCAAATGGAAAAATAGAGGATATGAGGATGCATCATGGGTTTCCGAAGAAGAACTAAGGTTCTTGCGAAACTCTTCATCTTCTAGAGCAACAACCACATGCGTTGGGAGCTCCTTTTTTTCTTACCAAGGGTGTATGATGCAGGAACATCTTTGGTTTTGGGCAATCTGCATCACCCAAAAACATTTCAAACTCTGTACAAGTTGATTTAGGATGAATAAGGATGGTTGCAACTCTACTCGAGAACTCATGTTGTTACTCCTTGTAAGAAAAAATGATAGTTTTGCAACTTGCTGCAACTCCACACTATAGGATTGGTGTTGCAACTTGTTACAACTCCTACACTGCAACTCCACGCTACAGGATTGGTGTTGCAACTCGTTGCAACTCCATGCTACAGGATTTGCACTGAAAAATGTATGCTACAACTCAACGTGTTGATTCAAAACTCATTCCACGTAGCTCATGAAGCTTAAACACCAAGTGGGAATCATTGGTGAGGAAAGAGGAAACAAAACCAAATTGGAAAACGTTTGGGCATCGAACATGCATGACTAATCATCTTCCCAACGGAAGAGGAAACAAATCATCTTACAAAAACAACGTATAAAGAAGTGCAAAGGAAGATGTAGGGGTTGATTCAATCTAGAAGAAACGAAGGTTTCCCTCAAGTTGATTGGAAGTGACTGAGACAACCACCAAGAAGGAGATCAAGAAGAGATGATACAATCTATAGAATAACAACATAGTGCATCAATTCAAGTCTAGTGAGAAAGATGTATTTCTTGATTATATTGTAATAAGGGGCATTATGAAATCAATAATAAAAGCGAGGATTCACAACCTCTTTTTGTTCTTGTGGTTGTAATTAAATTCCTTCTATTTTAGTCTTAACTACAATAAATGAATTATCTATTGCGTGCTTGAATGTGAGTTATGTTGTGCATTATGAAGGAAGATCATAGTCTTGTAGGCGTTATAATTTCTTCAGGTATGTTAGTTGCATCATAAAACAAATAGCAAGTGAAATGAAAAAGGAAGATTAAAGTGACTTGAACAACTTTGCAGGGGATTGTCCAAGCATGGTTAATAATATATTGCAAATAATCAAGAAGTTGACCAAGCTACAATTGAAAGATTGATTCAACCCAATTCTTCCTCGGAAGATATTAGAAGAAGAATCAAGGAGAAGGTTGAGTAACTTACCAAATAAGGGGTAAACATAATTCTCAACCACCCCAAGATCCCCCAAGTCAACAACTGAATCAATAAGTGCCTAAGGAGATTCTCAAAAGAAGGCAACCAATCCAACCCATAAGAACTCAAGATGGTGGGTCAACTTCTCAAACTCCTAGTGATGAAGGCAACATAGACTTAGATATTTATCTTTCCAACTATCATATAACCATCCATTTCATCGAGCTTATGAAGATCCATTCACTTAAAAAGAAAGTTGGGGGGATTTTTGGTTTTTTCTAACGACGATCCTTCCCAAGATTAACCTATAGTTCTTCAAACCACCAATAGGAGAGGTTTCAATGGGAAGTATAATCCATTATTTACGTCCTTAGGTGTAATTGGGTTGATTCTACATAACAACATGTTGGATACTGGATCTTCAACAAATTCCATGCCTTTAGGTGTTAAAAAACAACTTGGATTGATGACAACAAGACCTTATAGAAATGTTTATGCTATGGATGCTAGGGAAGTTAAGGTTTATGGTGCCAGAAAGAACTTAATTGTCCATTTGGTGGTTGAATCTAACATTAGACTTTTGATGGACATTGAGGTGACTGATGTGCCAAAATCATGGGGTATGTTATTGTCTAAAACGTTTTCTCACTTCCTATGTTATTGTCTAATGATCTAGGTAGTACTTTACAAATGGACACATTTTGGAGCCTTCTCTCTCTCTCTCTCTCTCTCTCTCTCTCTCTCTCTCTCTCTCATACTAGTTGTATTGAGCACATGGTATTGCTTCGTCCCGTGGATTGTATTTGATGGTATTGGAACCTCTCACACTCTCTCTCTGATACTAGTTGTATTGAGCACATGGTATTGCGTCGTCCCGTGGATTGTATTTGATGGTATTGGAACCTCTCACACCTATCAAAAGGGAGCACTCCTCTCATTTTTACTTGTTGGGAATAAAGTGAGAAGACTTTCTTGGCTATTTTGTGATATCTTCTATTTCTTGGTGATATTTTCCTAGTTTTTCCATTGATGATAAGAGTATTGGGATTTCTCAAGGAGTTAAAGGGTTTGTGTCAAAGAGCTACAAGCAAGGTATGGGTAAGAATTCTATCTTATTTATTGTATTCAATTAGATTTGATTTATGTTATTAGGGATGAATGTTTAGGGATTTATCTGTTTAGCATAGGATTGATCTAATTTATCTTTCATTACCTATGGTTTGATTCAAATTTATGATCTTACCCTTATTGAAAGGTTTTCTAAGGCCCTTATTGTAGATTGATGCTCTTCTATGGTCATTCATTGGTGTGGAAAACTTAAACATATTTAGGGAGGAAGGGAAGGGAAGCATTATTAGGAAGTGTAAGGACTCCCTGCCCAATGGTAAGGCATCTTCATCATGGTTTCTCAAACAACTTTTTTTTAAATCTTTCCATAGTTTTTTTGGGTTCCTTTATGATCTAGGGTTCGCCCAATTTTTGAAAATGATCATAGGATCAAGAAGGATTTGTCTTGGAAGGTTCTTAAAACTAATGTTCAATAGTTTGAGGTGAAGTGTTTGGTTTTCCAAAAGAACAAAGGAGAGATGATTAAGACCTCGAGGTCTTCTAAAACTATTGACCATACCAATTCATCATTTGGAAGATGTCTCAAAGGATCTTATCATAGGTCCACCAAAGTTTCAAGGGAGGAATGTCATCATGGTGGTATTGGATCGACTCACAAAGTATTCCCATTTTTGTGTACTTTCTCATCCCTTTATATAAAATACAATAGATGTGGAATTAATGGAAATAATTCAGAAGCTACATGGAAACCCAAATATTATTACAAGTAATAGAGATCCAAATTTCACTAGTAGTTTATGGACTAACTTGTTTTCATGTGTGGGCACTCAACTAGTTTAAACTCCTCTTACCATTCCCAACTTGATGGGACAATTGAGATTGTAAATAGATATCTAGGAGGTTATCTTCATTGCTTTGCATCTAATAAACATACACAATGTGTCAAATGGTTACCTTTGGCAGAATGGTCACTACAACGCTTCCTTTTATATATCATGCAGAATGTCCCCATTTGTGGAAGTCTACAGATATCATCCTCCATCCATCACATCACCCTTAAGAGGGAAACCTAAGGTTCAAGCAATGAAGGATCACATCAAGCACCAACAAGATGTTCTCAAACTATTGAGGGACAACTTGGTTATAAAAAAAAACAAGATGAAATGACAAGGAGATCAACATTGTAATATACACTTGGCACATTATGGAGTACATATGTAGTACTCCATAATGTGCCGAGTGTACATTTACATCGCCTGGTTTTTATTCTACCATGTGTTCTTTTTTCCTCATTTTCTTTGTGGCTTTAAAAGATGCTTCTCTATTTGGCTGTCCATTTTTTGTATTTGTTCTCATTTCACAAGCTCTGAGGATGCCATGTAGTTCATCCATTGTCAATTTGGTCAAAACCCTAGTTTCTTCAATGACTAAGACCTTAGCATCATAACTCAAAGGAAGTGATTTCAACACTTTATGTAGAACCAAGGATTCTTTGACTTATTTTCCTAATCCTATGATGTCATTGACAACTTCATCTAGTCTGAGTAAATTGGTTGCAATATCTTCTTCTTCCTTCATTTTTATATTTTCAAATTGTGCTCTTTGTCATTGAAGTTTGACTTGCTTGACTTTCAAATCACATTCATAAATATTTTGAAGTTTATCACAAACCTCTTTAGTTGTGTTGCAACCCATCACCTTGCTAGAAAGCGTTGGTGTCAATCCACTTATGATAACATGCTTATACTTTGAATTACAACTCCTGGACTTCTTCTCATGTGGATTAGTTGGAGTCTTTTCATAACTTTATAGACATTGACAACTGAGAGCCAGATATCCACTCCTAAAGTTGTCAAGTAATATTTCATTTTGTTGCTCCAATATGCATATTTGTTTCCATCAAATGGTGGAATCCCATTTGGAGTGTGGCCTTCCATTTTTACTCATGATCTTCCTTCCAATGATTAGACTGTTATGAAGGTAACTGACTCTGATACCAGTTATTGATACGGGGAGGAGGGTGAATCGGTATCAATTATAATTTAGCACCTTTTAAAAAATTTAACTTTTCAATCAAATAAATCCATCCTAATATACAATAAAGAGCAGGAAAACAAATACACATTACACGACAAATTTACGTGGAAATCCAAATGGAAGAAAACTACAGAATGCTTTTCTTATATGTTGGACAACTGAGAGGGGGGGTGAATCAGTTGTTACTGTTCTTAAATAATTATGCCTATTTTAAATTCTTTATAGAAAACTCAATGACAATCACAATAATGCAGGGAAGTAAGCAATAGAAAATTCAACATCAATCACACACATGAAATATACAAAGACAAATATTTCATGAGGAAACCTATAAAGAGAAAAACCTCTTCTTCTTGATATGATAAATAATCTTTATTTTCCGTACATTATCATTATTATGAGCTCCAACTTCTCTTGAGGCTACAACCTCTGTTTTACAAGCAAGAACTTGCTAAGATCACCAACTCTCTAGTTTCTCTAGCACCCATTAGAAGGAAGCACCAACTCCCCGAGTGTTCCAGCACCAACTGGATGTCACACAGGCACCAACCTGTATAACAGAGAACAATAGTTCTCCCTTGCACCACCCTGCAACCCTGGTTTTTCTGGCTGCAACCAGATGGAAGCTACAACTCCCTGTGTTCATCACCCACTTGAAACTCTGAGGACAATAGTCTTCCCTAGCACCTCCCTTCCACCCTGATTATAAAAAATTCACTACTGAACCTTATTACACTGATATAATGTTAGTCAAAGGGCTTACCAGTCTCATCATTCCTCTACTATACTACTATGTCTCTGCATGCGCACCTCGGCTTTCTCTTCCTCTCTCAGATATGCATTTCTATTCTATGTCTTTCTTCTGCACTTTCTGCTCAGTGTATTATTTCCAGTCTATGCGCTACACCTCTTTCTGTGTGCTTCAGCTACTGCACATAGCATGCTTCTACCCGCATGAATAACTCTCAACAGAAGCAACCATCTCTTCTTTGTTTTGCGTATGTTTATCATGCCAAGTCCTCTGCCAGATCATCCATGCAACTCATCATCTT
>SNQJ01S0002949.1:903435-916594 GCA_010110895.2 Picea sitchensis | reverse complement strand
GAGGTTTTGAACATGGTAAGTATGTAATCACATGTTAGAATTGTGGAGTAGAGGGCCATAAAGAATGAGAATGTCCAGAGAGGTAAAATGCAACAAGAAGAAATGAAGCTAGGATGCAAGTCACCCAAGCAGATGAGGCAACAACTATTGGTGGGAATGTGGAAGTACTCCAACAAGAACAAGGAGAAAACCTGATGTTGAGAAGAGTATTACTCAAGCCTGAGACAAAGGTAGGAGCGGAACCTGAACAAAGAAAGAGAGTGTTCAAGACTAAATGTAAACTTTGCAATAAGTGTTTTCATATGGTCATATATGGCGGGAGTACAAAAGATTTGGTATCCACTGAAATAATGGGGAAATTGAAGTTGAAAGGCATTCCACACCCCAATCCGTACCGATTTCCATGGTTGCAAAATGGACAACAAGTTAATGTGACTGAACAATGTTTAATGAGTTTCTAGATTGGAAGTTTCAGCAAACAAGTTTTATGCAACGTGATAGAGATGGATGCATGTCATGTATTTCTTGGGAGACTATGGATGCTTGGCAGAAAGGTATTCCATGATGGCAGGGAGAATTCATATGAATTTGTCAAGGATGGTTAATGCCATAAGTTGGTACCAATGTCAGAAAAGAATATGGACAATAACAACAACAAGGGGATGAACTATAGTAGCAGGGAAGTTATGAACGACGGTAACAACAAAAATATGCATGGTAGAAACAGTCAAATCATGTTATGCTCTGCTAAGGAGTTTCTAAGAGAGAAGAAACATAATGGTTGTTGTTTGGCTATAATACAAAAAAGGATTCAGGAAACAAAAAAAAGGGGATTTTATATCAGCCAAGATTCAATACTTGTTGAAGGATTTTAAGGAAATTGTAGAAGATGATTTATCAGCAGGATTACCTGCATTGAGAAGCGTCTCACACTAGATCGACCTGATACCAGGGTCGAGTTTTCCAAATAAAGAACCTTACTGAATGACTGCAACATAGAGTGAAGAGGTAAATAGACAAGTACAAGAGTTACTTGACAAACGGTTAATTCGAGAAAGTTTGAGTCCTTGTGCGGTACCAACAATTTTGACTCTGAAAAAGAATGGTGAGTGGTGGATGTGTACAGATTCACAGGCTATTAATAAAATCACCATTAAATACAAGTTTCCTTTACCGAATTGATGATCTCATGAACTGTTTGAGTGGCATTGAGTACTTCACGAAGATTGATTTGAAGAGTGGTTATGATTAGATCTGGATAAGGGAAGGTGATGAATGGAAGACAACATTCAAGAAAAAAAATGGGTTGTTCGAGTTGTTAGTTATGCCCTTCAGTTTAACTAATGCACATAGCACATTCATGAGGTCGATGAATGGAGTTCTTAAACCATTTTTTTGAAAATTTGTTGTTGTATATTTAGATGACATTCTAATTTTCAGCAGGAGTAAAGAGGAACATCTGAAACACGTGAAGGAGGTGTTACAACAATTGAAAGAGGAGGCATTGATGATAAATGTGAAGAGGTGTACGTTTTTAAAAAAAGAGCTTGTATACTTGGGTTTTGTGGCTTTCAAAGAAGGTTTGAAGATGGATCTCGAGAAGGTAAAATCAATATTGGATTGACAGACACCTAAATGCACTTTCGACATGCAGAGTTTCCATGGATTGGCGAGTTTCTATAGGAAGTTCATTAAAAATTTCAGTTATATGTGTGTGCCTCTAACTGAATGCATGACGAAAGGCACATTTCAATGGACAACAACAACAACAAAGTCATTTAAGGATTTGAAAAAGAAGGTGACAGAACAACCAGTACTCGCCCGTCCAGATTTCAATAAGGTATTTAAAGTACACTGTGATGCAAGTGGGACAACAATTGGAGCATTTCTGAGCCAAGAAGGTAGACCGATAGCCTTTTTCAGTGAAAAGTTGAACGAAACAAGGAAGAAATACTCTATTTATGATCGAGAATTTTAGGCTATCATCCAGGCCCTAAAAAAGTGGCGACATTACTTGCTTCCCAAGGATTTGTTTTGTTTATCGACCACAAGGCATTGCAGTACATTAACAACCAAGTTAAATTGAATCAGAAACATTCTAAATGGGTATAATTTTTACAAAGTTATACGTTTGTTTCGAAACATAAGTCAGGGAAATCAAACAAGTTTGTTGACGCATTGAGTTGGAGGACAATATCATTAAATACCATGTCAGTTGCATTGGTAAGTTTGGAATGTGTGAAAGGGTTGTATGAAGAGGATGCAGATTTTGCAGAGACTTGGAAGGCATGCATTGAACCACAAAGTATGGAATGAACACCATTCTTAGAGTACCTTGTTCAAGAAGGCTTCGTGTTTAATAACCTACAGTTATGTGTTCCACAAAGCTCAATACAGTTGAACATCATTAGAGAGTTGCACAATGTCGTTTTAGGAGGACATTGTGACATGTACAAAGCCACGTAATTGGTGAAAGAACGATGCTTTTGGGCCAACATCAACAAAAAATTTAGGAAATTTGTTGATTGTTGTAGAGTTTGTCAATTAGCTAAGGGTAGAAGTCAGAATACATGACTTTACACTACATTATTGGTACCTGAAAGACCAGGGGAATATGTAAGCATGGATTTTGTGTTGGGAATACCTATGACACATAGGAAGTATGATTTCGTGATGGTAGTAGTAGATCAGTTTTCAAAAATGGCACATTTTGTAGCATGTAAGAAGACAAGTGATGCTAGTGAAGTGGTTGCCTTGTTTTTCAAAGAAGTGGTACAATTACATGGCCTACCAAGGAGTATTACTTCAAACAGAGACACAAGATTTCTTGGTCACTTTTGGAGGACACTTTGGAAAAGGTTGGGTTCTAAGTTGCTATACATTTCAACCTATCATTCGTGAATAGATGGGAAGACCGAGGTGGTGAACCGAAGTTTAGGGAACTTATTGAGAAGTTTGAGTGGCAAAAATGCTAGCGAGTGGGATTCAATTTTGGCACAAGCTAAATCCACTTACAACGATTTAGTGAACATATTTACAGGGAAGAGCCCATTTCAAATTCTTTATGGCAGTTCACCTAAAGGGGTGGTAGATTTGGCTGATTTTCCAGATCTAGGAGATAAAAGGAGTTATGATGACAATGATTTTGTAGACATTATGCAGGAATTGCATGAGCAGGTGAAGTAGAAACTACAAGAAAGAAATAACAAGTATAAATAGAGGACAGACTTGCAACGAAGACAAAAAATATTTAAAGAAGGTGAGTTAGTCATGGCTCACTTGAGAAAGGAATGATTTCCCAGAGGTACTTATAACAAACTTAAGTATACAAAAATAGGACAGTTCAGAATCTTGAAGGATTTTTTTGATAATGCTAATTAGTTGGAACTTCCAGACAAGTTTGATACATCTCCAACATTCAATGTTGTTGATCTGTATGAGTTCTATGAAAAAGAAAACAATGATGATGAAAGTACTATGGACAGATGGGAACAAATACCAGTCAAGCGAGCTGAGGAAGTGGAAGAAATTTTGGACACAGGGATTGGTAGAAAAGATTGCAACAAGGAATATCTAGAATATTTGGTCAAATGGAAAAATAAAGGATTTTAGGATGCATCGTGGGTTTCCAAAGAAGAACTAAGGCGCTTGCGAAACTGTTCATCTTCTAGAGAAACAACCACATGCGTTGGGAGCTCCTTTTTTTCTTACCAAGGGTGTCTGATGCAAGAACATCTTTGGTTTTGGGAAATCTACATCACCCAAAAACATTTCAAACTCTGTACAAGTTGATTTAGGATGAATAAGGATGGTTGCATCTCTAGTCGACAACTCGTGTTGTTACTCCTTGTTAAAAAAAAGAAAGTGTTGCAACTAGCTGCAACTCCACGCTACAGGATTGGTGTTGCAACTTGTTGCAACTCCTACGTTGCAACTCCATGCTACAAGATTGGTGCTCCAACTTGCTGCAACTCCTATGTTGCAACTCCACGCTACAGGATTTGCACTAAAAAATTTATGATACAACTCAACGTGTCGATTCCAAACTCATTCGACGTAGCTCGTGAAGCTTAAACACCAAGTGGGAATCATTGGTGAGGGAAGAGGAAACAAAATCGAATTGGAAAACGTCTGGGCATCAGACATGCATGACTATTCATCTCCCCAACGAAAGAGGAAACAAATCAGCTGACGAAAACGACGTAAAAAGAAGTGCAAAGGAAGATGTAGGGGGTGATTCAATCTAGAATAAAGGAAGGTTTCCCTCAAGTTGATTGGAAGCGATTGAGACAACCACCAAGAACAAGATCGAGAAGAGACGATACAATCTATAGAAGAACAACACAGTGCATCAGTTCAAGTCTAGTGAGAAAGATGTATTTCTCGATTACATTGTAATAAGGGGCATTCTAAAATCAATAATAAAAGCAAGGATTCACAACCTGTTTTTGTTCTTGTGGTTGTAATTAAATTCCTTCTATTTTAGTCTTAACTACAATAAATGAATTATCTATTGCGCACTTGAATGTGAGTTTTGTTGTGCATTCTGAAGGAAGAGCATAGTATCGTAGGTGTTAGAATTTCTTTAGGTCTGTTGGCTGCATCATAACACAAATAATAAGTGAAATGAAAAAGGAAGATTAAAGTGACTTGAGCAACTTTGCAGGGGATTGTCCAAGCATGATTAACAATATATTTGCAAATAATCAAGAAGTTGACCAAGCTACAATTGAAAGATTGAGTCAACCCAAGCCTTCCCAAGAAGATATTAGACGAAGAATCAGGGAGAAGGTTGAGTAACGTACCAAATAAGGGGTAAACATAATTCTCAACCTCCCCAGGATCCCCCAAGTCAACAACTGAATCAAGAAGTGTCTAAGGATATTCTCAAAAGAAGGCAACCAATCCAACCCACAAGAACTCAAGATGGTGGGTCAACTTCACAAACGCCTAGTGATGAAGTCAACATAGACTTAGATATTTATCTTTCTAACTATCATATAACCATCCCTTTCATTGAGCTTATGAAAATTCATTCACTTAAGAAAAAAACTGGGGGGATTTTGGTTTTTTCTAACCACGATCCTTCCCAACATTAACCTATAGTTCTTCAAACCACTAATAGGGGAGGTTTCAGTGGGAAGTATAATCCATTCTTCACGTCTTTAGGTGTAAGTGGGTTGATTCTACATAACTACATGTTGGATATTGGAGCTTCGACAAATTTCATGCCTCTAGGTGTTAAGCAACATCTTGGATTGATGACAACAAGACCTTATGGACAACAAGACCTTATGGACATTGTAGCGACCGATGTGCCAAAATCATGGGGTATGTTATTGTCTAAAAAGTTTTCTCATGATCTAGGTGGTACTTTACAAATGGACTTATCCTATGCTACACTCACTTCCTATGACGGGAAACCTGAGATCTTGCATAAATAATAGCTTAGAAATTACCATGTGGAAGACCCTAGAGCTATATTGTACTTGTTCACACGTGTGGACACATTTTGGAGCCTTCCATTACTAACACATGCCTCTAGAGCATTCTAGAAGGGGAGTGCACTTCATCTTGAATTTTTCCACACTTGTGAGGGTGGTTAATGGAGCCTTCTAGAGGATTACTCTTTCTCCCTCTTCACTTCGCACATGTGGAAGACATTTATTGTACTTTTTTATGAGTTAGTTGGTGGAGCACTTGACTTTGGGAGCATCTTTGACCTCAAAAGTGTGGGAGTGCACACTCCCCCCCAGTTTGTTAGATGTTAGTTAGATACTAGTTGTATTGAGCACATGGTATTCCTCCGGCCCGTGGATTGTATTTGATGGTATTGGAGCCTCTCACACATATCAAAAGGGAGAGCTCGTCGCATTTTTATTTGTTGGGAATAAAGTGAGAAGACTTTCTTGGCTATTTTGTGAGATCTTTTATTTCTTGATGATATTTTCTTAGTTTTTCCATCGATGATAAGAGTATTGGGATTTCTCAAGGAGCTAAAGGGTTTGTGTCTAGAGAGCTACAAGCAAGGTATGAGTAAGAATTCTATCTTCTTTTTTTAAAGAATTTAAAAGGTGAATTTTTATTATATATTGACATATTCAAAATACAAAACAATGGCAGTGCAGTATCTCGCCTAGCGAAGGAAGCAAGGGCTGGTAAAATCCATCAAAAGTATCCATAAGCTTAGTTTACCCAAAAATTTAACAAAGTTATCTTGGCAGAAGGAAACGGGACTTATAATTGTTATGACTTAGAAGCAATTATTTTATCTACTACTAAGATAGTCTGAAAACTATCTAACATAAAGTTAAAAATGTAACAACTACACCAGAACCTGTAGGAACCTGGGGCGAAATTTCGATGCTATATCTAAAGAGTGCTTCCCATCTAATTTGGGAAGGTAAAGGGGCCAGCGCGAGGTTGGACGGTATTGTTTTTGGGCTGATGCTGCGTGAATGGGCCAGCGAAAACATATCTAGTAGATGGTCTATCATCACAAATGGAATGTCGGTCGTCCGACTTCGCCCGATGTCGCCAGAAGAGGTTGGGGAATTATCCCGATCCTCGGGATGGGTACGCTCCCCACGGTAAAGCGTTCCACTGGACTCCTCAACGCCTTGTACGTGCGCCTCCCGTTGCCTGTCTTTGAGAGCTCACGGCTCTGCCTCAGAGTGTTGGATGTAGTAGGAAACAAGGAGCCTCCTCTATATAGCATATGGGGGTAGGGCTGCGGGAGGAGCCGCCTTTACTCACATGGAGTGGAGAAGTGCAGCATCAAGCTGCCCGGGTTGCACAATTTTAATCGTGCCAAGGCTCATTTCAGGTTACGAGTAATCAAAGCCCGCGGACCGCGATTATGGGTTGGCACAATGGGTTGACCTCTTCCTCTCGTTCCTTCGAATGCAGGCATGACCTGGTACGCCTTCGCCGAGCAACTATTTCCATTGCCCTCTCAAACTCCTTCCTTCATTTTCTCCTGGACTCCGCAGCATACCAGGCAGCACCTCGACGCGGTGTCCCGCGAATACGAGGCATGGTGGAGTCCCTATGGAAGAGACAAATGCCGCCTATGTGTGTCCAATTGTCCCGGAGGCGCTTCTTCCACAGATGCGGCTAAGAGGAGGCTGCTTCTTCCCTGGTGCGGCTGAGAGCTGGAGGTCTTCACGACTGAATTGCTAATGGGTGCTCCGACCCGGAGAATGAGTGTTATAATCGCCACACTGGCCATGTCCCGGGCATAAATCTGCTCCATTAAACTCCGCATTATTGCTCGCCGTTGAATTACCTTTACGGCTTCCTTGAGGGCCTCGCCGGTATACCTCTGCTTCTTTATGAATTATATTAGGACAAATTAATGCGGGGAATTTTAGGCGAGCCCGGTGGATGCTTTAAAGCCCGGCGTCACAGCTCTGCCGTGGCTCCATCTCACCTCCGCGTATCACCCCATCCAGGGAGTAAGGGTCTATCTTATTTATTGTATTCAATTAGATTTGATTTATGTTATTAGGGATGCATGTTTAGGGCTTTATCTCTTTAACATAAGGTTGATCTAATTTATTTTTCATTACCTAAGGTTTGATTCAGCTATATAATCTAACCCTCCTTGAAGGGAGTTTTCTATGGCTCTTATTGCTTAGATTGATTATGTCTTCTATGGTCATTTCATTGGTGTGGAGACTTTAAGCATCTTGCACTGGGAGAGAGTAGAGCACTACTAGGAAGTATAAGGAATCCATGTCCAATGGTAAGGCATCTTCATCATGGTTTCTCAAACAACTTTTTTTTAAATCTTTCCATAGTTTTTTTGGGTTCCTTTATGATCTAGGGTTCGCCCAATTTTACCATTGCTGGATCATCCCTAAGTGTTAGTTTAGGATAAACCAAAACATCATTGGAGTCATTTAAGAATCAATATTTTCTTAGGGTTTTGTATCTCTTGATAAATCATTGACTAGGGTTCAGTGCTTTCAAGTTTTATTTCACTAAAATGAAATTACCGACCCTCCTCTAGTATTCTTGAATTAACTCCACAGTTTCATTTTGGATATGTGGTTAAATTTGATTGTAGTAGGTTTTAATTTTTTTGGGAATGGATCAAGTTTAAAATGTAGAATCTAAACAATTTGGTTTTTCCTTGGTACCTTTATGATTCAAAACTTACCCTAGGATAAATCGAAAATAAATTTGTTGGAGTGTTTCCATATTTAGTCACATCGTTACTTAACTCTCATCTTCACATTGTGCTACGGTAGTGGTTGAATTTATAGTTTATTTGTACCTTTATGATTCAAAACTTACCCTAGGATAAATCGAAAATAAATTTGTTGGAGTGTTTCCATATTTAGTCACATCGTTACTTAACTCTCATCTTCACATTGTGCTACGGTAGTGGTTGAATTTATAGTTTATTTGAGTTCTCATTTTGGATCACGGTTCTATATAGCACACTCATCTGAAGTTGGATAAAATATTTAAGTCTAGAATATGTTTGACAATGCTGCCAATGTTCTCAATAGTGGAGTACTTTCATTATGATGTATTTGATTTTAATGATAGACTTTATGCTAACATCATATTCCTTAAATGAGTAAATGTATGATGTCTTATGGTGAATTCATCTAGCATAATGGTTCTCGGTTTGACAACACAATAATTGTGCACACTTTACAATTAAAAGACTAATGGTTTTGTTCCTTCAATTCTGTCTCATAACGTATTTAATCTCTCATATATACAATTACCACAACATTTTTACATGACAAAGTTTATGGCATGATGTTGGTTTCACAAGAATATTTTTTCTCAATATTTATTTGCACTTGGATAACATTATTCATTTTATCATTTGGGCAGTTCTTTTTTTTTTGGACAATCTCTTTTTAAGCAATGATGAGCTATCTTGGTATTTGATAAGTTTGATGGTTATTGTTCACATACACAAGTTTTGGCATTTATAAGATGGTGGACTCTTACATAGCACTTTATCTTTCATGTTTTGAATTCAAGGAGAACAATGTTCCTTAATTTAAATTAATGTATTGGGGGATTATTGCAATGACATAACTTTGGCATTCATATCACTCTCTAAATAAGCAATTTAGACTTCACTCAATCCTTCACCAAATTTGCCAAACCACTTGGAGACCCCCTTTTGGGCTTAAGACCCCACAATTAGCTCCTACTCCTACTCTAACATGTCTAAATTCAGCCATCTCAGATTTTAGATGAATTTGTTTCAAGAACTTTATAGAGTTGCACCCTTCTCAAGTGAGTGAGTTAGAGTCAACTTGAGTCCCTCATCCTTGCTATAACGATTTTTAGACTTAAGTTCACATAGGGATCCCCCCTATGCCTATGTTTACCTTAGCCCGAAGAGTGGGGCAAAGCCACCAAGGTGATATTGGGTGCCCTGCGCGGTAGTTCCTATAGGCTCTCCCACCGAAGTTAGGACTTTTCTTCTCGAGGTTGAGTTTTGGAGATAACATTTTGGCACCATTGTTGGGGACAAGTCCATTCCCTAAGAGTTTGAAGATTAGCTTCACCTTTCTTGGTTGAGTAGTATTGCAAGTTTCTTTCCTTAGATTACTCACTCGACAACTCTAATAGTATCAATTATTTTTTTAAACACAACATACTACTTTAATATTTTAAACATCACTTAATTTGAAATTATAATTACTCCAATAATAAATCAATGCAATATTTGTATGATAATATATTTTCATATCTTTTGATAATATGGATACTTAAGATCCTCATGCAAGACTTATAAATTCACTAATACTTGTATTTTTATCTTACTTTACATAGAACTAATATAATTTTGGTGATTTAAATAAACATGGTATACATAGATAATATTTTTGGTCGACCTTGAAACCCTTGACCTCATTGAAATCTGCCTCTATTCCACTTTCTTTCCTTTCAAAGGTGTTTGCTATGACCAAACTTAAGCCACAACCATGGGGTCCTCCTTGTCCCCTACAGTGTCTAATGGAACACTTCAAAATTCCAGCCCTTGATAGTTTTAATCTAAAATCTCAGTGTTGGTTTTGGTTCGTCGATGACACTTTTGTCATTAGGCTTCACAACCATCCCACTTTGATCTCCTTCTTCAACCATCTAAATAACATTTCCCCGCATATCCAATTCACGAAGGAAACAAAAAAGGACACTCTATTCCTTTTTTGAATGTGCTTATCTCTTGTCTTCCTGATGGCTCCCTTACCCACCAAGTCTCTATAAAAAAGACTCATACTAAAAAATACCTTCATGTGAAATCCCATCATCATCCAGCTCAAAAATTTGTGGTGCTAAAAACTCTCATTAATATAGTCATCCAAAACTCTACCCCTCAATTCCTTAAGAAGGAAAAAGCCCACCTAACTAAGGCCCTGATGTCCAATGGTTATTTTATCTCTCAAATCAACAGAGCCTTCCTTTTAGCCTGCAATCCTAAATCGAAAAACACCTCTTCTTCCTCTCCCCTAGCCCTCGTCTCTCTTCCTTACATCCAGGGTAAACAAATCATATTTCCAAAATTCTAGCTAAAAAGAACATCAAAACCCTTTTCAAACCCTATAAAACCCTCAAACATCTATTGAGAATCGCCAAGGACAAATCTAACCCGATGCTTGGCCTATGAGTTTACCAAATTCCTTGCTCCTGTGGAAAATCTTACATAGGTCAAACTGGTAGATCCTTTAAAGCCTATCTTAAAGAACATATAATTGACACTAACCACATTTGTATCATCGAATCAGCTATTGGCGAACACTTGTTTAAATCAAAACACCTAATTTGTTTCGATTGAACCAAAATCTTAGCCTCAACCTATCATTACCCTTCTCGTATTATTCGAGAAACGTTGGAAATCGAAAAACATCTCGATAATTTTTCCCCGGATGGGGTGTCATTGACGGCTAGCTGGCGGAGGCAGACGCAACGTGGAAGCCAATGAGGCACGGAGCCACGTGACGGGCCCGTGCCTCCGTTCGCCACCCTCCGGGACCTTTAATGCAGCTTAATGTCGATGGGAAGGCGCCATTATTGCCCTCGACCTCCACGCTATACCATGGCAAGGGTGATTGTTTACACTGTTATTCTGTTTGATTTTGGTTTTCACTGCGGGTTAGTAGATTTCCTCTCTCCATGGCCATGGCCACCCTCTGAGGGCGCAGACTGGTCCCTGGAAGCTCCCAACCGCGGTCATCTCTGCGCTTCCACCATGCCTAAGCATAAGCGGCGCCTCAGGGGAAAACCACGGCGGGGATCCCCTTGGAAACCTCAGCGCCCTTCTCTTTCACTGCGTGATGAGTCTACCCCTGCGTCTATCCATCCTTCCCCGGAGACGAAGCTCGACCATCCTCCTCCGACTCAGTCAATTGCAAGTTTCAGCCTCACAGACCTGATTTTACGGTCACCCTGCTCTTCGTTACCCTTCCTTCTGGCTCCTCCCGGAATAACACAGGTTTCCTCTCAGTCCTCGGCCCTCCCTCGTACCTTAGATGCAGCGCCACCACCTCCAAGGCAGGATTTTGTGGGCAAGGGAACATCCACTATGGACGCAGCAACCAATGACTTGGTCGCGGATAAATTGGCCAATCTTTATGGCCTTGTTTTCGAGCTAAGGCAGGGTGTTGAAGACCTGCAATTCAGGCTGCAGCAGTCGAATGAGAGGGCCACCCTTTTCCTCCAGATTCTCTCCTCGTTGCACGAGGCCTTCCTCTCGACCCCGACAACTGCCACCTCTGAGAAGGCCCCAGGTACTGAGCATGAGGCACAGGAGCATACGCAAGGAAGCACACACAACGGAGAAGTCATGGTGCAGTCTGAAGAACAACACGGGACAGAAAGGAAGCATTGCGAGCTCGTAAGCAAGCCTGAGACGCAGAACCCTGTTCGCAATTGCCCGAGCTGTGAAGCCACAATGCAGGATATAGTGCACTGGGGAGATGGCACGCCGATCATTGAGGAGGAGCCTGGACTTGAGGACCTCCAAGGCACCTGGCCACCACCCGAGATCGAAATCAACCACCCGAGCATTGCAGTCACAGCGCAGGTTGAAGTAAACTGGGAAGGTGGCACGCCAATCATTGAAGAAGAGCCTGGGCGCGAGGATCTACAAGGCACCTGGCCAGACTACGTGGCTACCATCTAGGTTATGTGTTACTTTCTGATTATGGTTTTTAGTCTCTCTTTCCATGCTTAGTATGCTGTATCAAACTTTCAAAGACTTAGTGGCTAAGTGGGCTGGTTTCCCCTCTGTTGGGGCAGCCCATTAGCGCATCTAGACTATGACTGTAACTGGGTTCCACCATTTTGCCTATGGCAGGTCTTTTAATATATAATATCTTCTTACTTAAAAAAAAAACAAAACATCTCGATAATTTTAATCGAGAAGATTGCTACAAACTCAACGAATCTTGGAAACCCACGATTCATCGCCCTGATCTATAGCCTCCCCCCCTCCTATTATTTTTGTACCTTTTTTTGTTCTTTCAGTTGGCCTTCCTTTCCCTTCTCTATAGCCCGAGCTTATCCTTGTCTTTCTATTATTTTTGTCGTTCCTTTCTCTGATTTCTTCATTTTGCATCTTATCCTTGTCCTTCCCTCCCCTTTTTTAAAATCTTCCTGAAATTTGCCTTCAATTTCAACCTTTCCTTCTCATGTTTTATTCAAATTGTTTTAATTCCTAGTTCTTATCGATTTCATAGTTTTATATTTTTATTATCACTCTTCTTGATTAAATTCATTCCCAACATTTTTATTTTCACCTTCTCATTTATTTTACTCTAATGCCATAATTTAATATCTTAACTTAAAATCTTATTTCTAGTCTTCCTAATTACATATATTTTAGCCTTTTCATTCCTCTCTTACCTCCCAAAAATTATCTTTTAATTTCATAATTTCCTTCTTACCTTACAAGCCTTTTAATTACTTTAATCTCTTTAGTACATCATTTTAATCATTAAATCCTTTACTATTTTGTGCCTTGTATTCTTATCCTTACTTCAACAACCATTTTATCCTAATATATTATTTTAATATTCTAATTGATATATTTTATTCTTAATAACATTTTTAAAATAAGGTTTCTTCATCATTTTACCAAATTTCCATTCTTTCTCCTCAACGATAATTTTCTAATCCT
>SNQJ01S0002949.1:869254-896323 GCA_010110895.2 Picea sitchensis | reverse complement strand
GTGGTTGATCTCGATCTCGGGTGGTGGCCAGGTGCCTTGGAGGTCCTCGGGTCCAGGCTCCTCCTCAATGATCGGCGTGCCATCTCCCCAGTGCACTATATCCTGCATTGTGGCTTCACAGCTCGGGCAATTGCGAACAGGGTTCTGCGTCTCAGGCTTGCTTACGAGCTCGCGATGCTTCCTTTCTGTCCTGTGCTGTTCTTCAGACTGCACCATGACTTCTCCGCTGTGCGTGCTTCCTTGCGTATTCTCCTGTGCCTCATGCTCAGTACCTGGGGCCTTCTCAGAGGTGGCAGCTGTCGGGGTCGAGAGGAAGGCATCGTGCAATGAGGAGAGAATCTGGAGGAAAAGGGTGGCCCTCTCATTCGACTGCTGCATCCTGAACTGTAGGTCTTCAACACCCTGCCTTAGCTCGAAAACAAGGCCGTAAAGATTGGCCAATTTATTCGCGACCAAGTCATTGGTTGCTGCGTCCATAGTGGATGTTCCCTCGCCCACAAAATCCCGCCTTGGAGGTGGTGGCGCTGCATCTAAGGTACGAGGGAGGGCCGAGGACTGAGAGGAAACCTGTGTTATTCCGGGAGGAGCCAGAAGGAAGGGTAACGAAGAGCAGGGTGACCATAAAAGCAGGTCCGTGAGGCTGAAACTTGCAATTGACTGAGTCGGAGGAGGATGGCCGAGCTTCGTCTCCGGGGAAGGACGGCTAGACGCAGGGGTAGACTCATCACGCAGTGAAAGAGAAGGGCGTCGAGCTTTCCAAGGGGATCCCCGCCGTGGTTTTCCCCTGAGGCGTCGCTTATGCTTAGGCATGGTGGACGCGCAGAGATGACCGCAGTTGGGAGCTTCCAGGGACTAGTCTGCGCCCTCAGAGGGTGGCCATGGCCATGGAGAGAGGAAATCTACTAACCTGCAGCGAAAACCAAAATCAAACAGAATAAGAGTGTAAACAATCACCCTTGCCATGGTATAGCGTGGAGGGCGAGGGCAGTAATGGCACCTTCCCATCAACCTTAAGCTGCATTAAAGGTCCCGGAGGGTGGCGAACGGAGGCACGGGCCCGTCACGTGGCTCCGTGCCTCGTTGGCTTCCACGTTGCGTCTGCCTCCGCCAGCTAGCCGTCAATGACACCCCATCCGGGGAAGGAGACATTTTCATTTTGAATCATCTTGTACTTGAAAATTTAAGTGGGGTAAAAGGAGGTTTCCCCCTTGAAGAGGCTTATTATCTAAAATTATCTCTTTTTCAAGGCGTTGAGTACTTTTTTTTAGGTTTTTCTATGCTATATTGATATTTGGTTCTTAACAGTTTTGAGCCAAAATTTCTTGTTCTTTCATTTTTCCTTATTCATAAGACTATGCCCATTCTCTAGAGAGAAGTGTGAGAGAAGAAGGATACATGGAAGCAGTTGGAGCTTGGTGAAGAGGAGCCCAGGACCGGTTTGAGGAGTAGTCCTCAATCTCATTTTGTAAGTGACTTTGTGAGATTAATATAAAGAAGTAATTTTTCTATCATGCCATATGATGTGTTCAATATTTATGTTTGACTTACATTTTTTTATGACATCTAACCCACTTATTCATATATAAGATGTATGTTCGTAGTTTCTTGTTTGTCTTTTGGTGAATGTGGGTCGACCTTGGGAGGATATTTTCTATTGAGGAACAACCGAATGAAAAAGGATCGACATTGGGTGTGGTGTTTAAGGTAATACTAATGGATCCTTATACTTTTTATTTTATACATGAATGTGGGGTATTGTCGGGATAGTTTTTAAAATTAGGAGACTTTAGACGGTTAGCTCTGCCTGCATAATTGAACCCTATAGCATTCAACAACCCTAACTTGAAATAATAATAACTATGTACATGTAATGAATTCATATCTTCATATAGTACACAATGTTCTTTGGTTTGTTTTATGCAATTCCTCCAGGTTTCACTACTTGGAACCTCTCACAAAAGTAGTTATAGCAAAAACGACATACCTTGTTGCATTCTGGCTTATTCTAGAGAGAAACATTGTAGAGCATGCCTTGCACAGAATATTTGTTGAATAGATATGAAACTATTCCATAGAATACTAAATACTATACTCTAACCAACAAATTTTGTCTTACTAAATTTGGATCTGTTATGAAGAAGTTATGAAATTTTTACCCAAAACACATGTTTCAGACTAGTTTCAGGACTAGCCACAAACCCTATTTTCCATGGAGTGTAACTCCAATAAAAAAATGACCCACAAGCTGAAATTTTTACCACCAATACTTGGATATGCTCCCTAAATTTCCTATCAATTTCACGGTATGAATCATTCTAGAAAAAAAATTATTTCGAAAATGGTGAGATGACCTGTAAATAACATACCTTAGAAAGCATCATCAAAAGAATTTGTCCTCCCTTGAATTCCGGCCTTCTTTTCTTCACCTTCCCTATGAAATTCAGCTTAGATATCCTTTGGTTACCTTAGTCACCTATAGATATTCAATATGCTCAAGTGTGATATAAAATGAGATAGCCTTGCCTATTATTTATACTCTCCAAGTAGCTTCCTTAGAAGCATCTTCTAGGTCACTTTGTCCACTTTCCTTATTTTAGGGTTAACCCACTTCTAATTTCTCCATTAAATTTATTATTTAAATAATTTATTTTGTATTCACTTTGAATTATAGTACACTCATCACTTCACTTTATTATTTACCTTCTAAAATCTCTGAAACCACTTTGACTAATTTCACCTTTTGGGGATTCTAGATGACATATGAGGGTCCTCCAACTTCGTAAGGCCATAACTCTCAAACCATGAGGATTTATGTGACATTCCACATACACCAGAGATGGAATGACATCTACTATCCATATAAAATAGTATTACCTAAAAATACATCAAAACTCATACCATTATCCATCAAACAAACTTCGGTCCATTACCCAAACCTGGGTTCTCCAACTTCTCATGGCCATAACTCTCTAACCGTGAGGAGTTATGTGACGTTCAACATACCACCGGAAATGGAATGACATGTAATATCCATATATAATAGTATTACCTTCAAATATATTAAAACGCATACCATTATACATGTAAAAGCCTTGGGTCCATTACCCAAACCTTTGTGCTACCGGAATTCGCTACCGGACTTTCTTCAAGGGTTGACATCAATGAAAACCAACCTTAATAAACAATGACTTGGTACACATGGATTCCAATATGAATTACACTGCAGATCCATGTGGATATATATCAAATAGTTCATTTCCATTAATAGGAAATACAAAGTGGACATACTTCATAGGATTTCATAGTCATGAACAAGACACAGTGGATTCTAATCTCAAAATCAACTGAATATATATGTATACAATGGAGTACAATCTAATCTTCCATGATCATTGAATTCATATAGGTACTGGTCCAATGAAAGACAACAACAAATATGGGGTGCTTCTACTATACGTTGGAGGTCTTCTATACTATCTGTCGAAGGTTTAAGTCTACATTATGTGAGTCGAGGAGTTGAAGTTAAACATAATAAGACTTCATTTTTATTACCAAACATTAAGGCATATCATTAAAAAACATGAGACAACCCATCGATAATGAAAGTAGGTGTCAAGTCATCAAGTACATTCCATAAGTGTGAATAATGGTGTTGAGTGCGAACACTTGAAGAATTCAACGATCAAGAGACATTGGTGTATTCCCAACTATCAATGGTTGGATAACCTACCAATGATGACTACAAGATTCTAGGTACTCATGGGATTCTAGATCTCTATTCCAGAATAGATGATCTAAAGTCGATGGAAGGAGATTCGATAAAAGAAGATAATTAAGGCATTGTTGGCCCTTGGTTATGAAAGGAAGTGAAGAACAAGGAAGAAAAGGTAAAAAGTGAACTTCGCGGGAGACATAGTGACTATCACTGGGTCGAAGTGAGAAAAAGAGCAGAGAAGATGGAGCGAAGTATGGAAAATCAAGTTGTTGGATGAAAATATCAAGGTTGACAGACCAGCAAGGAAGAGGGATCGAGGACAACTCAGCAAGAAGAGAAAGCCACTGTTGGATGCCTTGGAGCACCGCAAGAGAAAGAAGGAAATACAGGTTGGTGAAGCCCAGAAAAAGAGGATCAAGTTGACCTAGGGTTTTAGACACCTAGGGTTTTTGGTATTTAGGGTTTTGGCACCTAGGTTTCAGCCTAGGGTTGTCGGTGAATGATTGTAATGTATAAATAGAGGTCTAAAGGGCCTAGGTTGGGTTGGTAATTCTGGGTGGGTATGGTATTGTTGTTGATCTAGGTCTATTGTTATGGTGAGAGATTATTGTATTGTGAGAGAGAAGTATTGAGAGAGAAAGATCCTTTTGGTATTGTAAGATCTTCAATTGTGTGTGAAGGTCAAGTCCTACAGCTAGGTGCACAGGAAGGGGAAAGAAGGGGAGAGAACAAAGGAGATCTACTAGCTGAGAGAGCAGATAAGAACTGTATGCTTTACCTTAATAGATAATAAGCACAGTTATGTGGATGTATCCCTAGAGAGAGGGTGAACCACGTATATCTGGTGTTATGTGTGTGATTGATGCCTTGATCTCTTTCATTGTTATATTGTTATTTACATTGTTGTATTAGATCAAATCTATGAAATGTGCAACGTAGATCTAGCTTGATAAGTGATAGATGCATGTTGTGTTGTTGTTGTAATATATCCACTTGATATCCCCCTGGTTGTAGACATCTCTGTCCTGCAACCCCCTCATAGCTGCTTCAAGTGAGACTGCATCTACTTCACGGGTGTTGCCAAAAGTTACAGTAGCTAGGGCTTGTTCATGTGCACTTGGAGATGAACCTTGGGACTGCCCCTATGCCAACAAATGGTTTTGTTGCCAGGACAGGAATCTTCTTGAGGGAATGTCAATGTGGTTCCCATCAAAGACAGAAACTCAAAAGTGGATAGAGGATCAAGAGAGGGGCTTCGTTGAAGCCTAGAACAAGAACCACAGAAGATTGGTTGGAGAAATATATCTTTACCGACATTCATGAGATATTATTTGGAGGGATCCATCAAGAGCTATATGAGTGGTTATCTAGGTTAGCAGATACCCAGTTCAAGATAAGACCTAGATCTCATGTGGTTTGGATGTCGGCACTGATCCAGAAGGTCAAAAGAGTTGATAACACCATATCCAGAGCAGTAGATCATTGGTTTTATAGTACCATTGGAGGGTATATCACCGAGTTTGTTGTTGAAAGAGTAGATTCATATAGCCAATATGAAAGATATTTATTTAAAGGACCCAGAGGAAAATGTTTACAATTCTTGAAGTTGAGACTCAAGATGTTGGTGCATGAGAAGAACATCTTGAAGATACATTAGATCAGGTGGATTTGAAAAGGATAATGTTCAAGAATTCGGACAACAACAATGACATAGAAGTTGGACATACACGCAGTGGAAGAGTATTTCGAGGGGTTCACCTTGATAATCTCTTTAATAAAAACTACAGGGAAGAGGTTTTCTATAGTGGAGAAGAGGCAGATCTGACAGACGAAGAACATTCAGAAACCCACCAGAGCAGAAGAAGGGGAATCTAAAGAACTTCGTCGGAATGAGCCAAAAACCTCAGGAACTATGCAGGATACTGAAGTAAGTAATATCAATCCTCATGTTGTTTCAAAAAAGCTAAGTAATCAGAATATTCCAAATCACCAGAGTCTGCAGAGCACTATTACTAGCAATTCAACATCCACTCAGACAGGAAACCTAGGTAGCTCCATGGTAGATGATATGAGGCACCCTGTATTTAGAGGAGATGGATATGAAGATCCTAATCAGTACCGGTTCATGTGTGAGGCCATATGGAACATTAAAAATATTATCGATGAAGCTGTTAAAAGAAACCAGTTTAGAACTACACTGAGAGACCACCCGTTGAGCTGGTACATGAAGCTTGTCCAAGGACTTGTGCATCCTAAGCCATTGAAGGAGATCAAGAACGTGCTAATTGCAGAGTTTATGAAACCTAATTTAGATCCACAATGTATTACAAAACTGAAGGAGATCAAGCAGAAGGTAGCCGAACTTGTTTGGGAGTTCGACCAGAGATTCAAGACCCTCACAGGAAAATTGAATTTTAAGATCCTAGATGATCAGAACAAGGAATGGTTCATCACTACCCTATTACCACATATCAAAGTTCCCTTGATGCAGTAGAAGATTTCTTTGCAGGAATAAGCATTATAGATCGCCATGAAGCTTGAATCATCTCCTATGGGAGAATCCATCTCAGGTATGAGTCAGATCTTGAGTCAGCTAACTAGTTTGTCTCTATAGGTCAAAGACATGAAGAAAGGAAAGGGAAAAGACAAAAGAGAACACATCTGGTGTGTCAAATGCAGATCAGAAGGTCATGACAAGGAACACTTCCCTCTATTCAATGAATACTTGGCTTCTAGAGCTCCAAGCCCCTTCAAGCAAGTCACCTTACCTTGGTGCGAAGTATGCAGAAATCGACATCACCCTGGTGAGTGCTACTACATACATAAATGCATTCAGACCCCTACAAACTTGTATTGCACATTCTGTAAATCAGTAGGGCATGATGATATATATTGTAGAGATTATGATCTCATGCGTAAAAGATCAAGAGACATATACAAGATCCAAGGAGAAGTACATCAAGAAGGAAACAATGCGCAGTATAACTCCCGAGGAAGAAGAAACTTCAATCCCCGCGGTGGATATAGAGGACGAGGAGGAGGAGGAGGAACGAGCTGAGGCCAAGGACAAATAATCTATTTTAACTTCGCACAGCCAAGACATCTAGCAAGGGACTATCAGAACCCTTATCCACTTGCAGTTATTGCAACTCCTTCGAGCATCTCATTGAGGATTGTCTTGTACTACTAGCTATGCTTCACGAAAGACGAGGACCTCAGCAAAACCCGCAAGTGAAACTAATATATGTTGAACCTCACGGAGAAGACCCTAGAATTTTTTTTATTACTCAAGGAGGCACTGCTACAGGAGAGGATAGAATGACCTAATGAAAGAACATAGAGGACTCAGGTATCAGGAAAGCTGCAGAGAAGACTCACACTTTTGACGCAAAGAGAGAAAGGCAAATTTTTGAGGAATCAAGGCAAGAGTTCAAAGAAGATCAAGGTTCGTCCTCAAAAACACAACCAGAAATGAGAGAATATGGAATGCCTCAGGAATTCGATCAGTCTGCTTCACCCAAAGAAGGAAAAAAGGTAAGCAAACTCATGGAATTTATATGCCCTTGTGTTAAGTTAATTCAAGATAAAAGTGTTGTACAACAGTTGCAGAATTTAATCAGGCAATATGAGCTAGGAAGGATAGACCCCTTACTGAAAAAGGCAGTACACCAAATTGGGAAAAAGAGAAGGACAAATAAATAATTACACTTGAATGCTCAAATAGGAGAATATGATATAGACTATGTGGTTCTCGACTTAGGGTCGGAGGTCAATGTCATAACGAAGCAAACTTGGGCACTAATGGGAAAACTAAGGTTGATCTATTCCCCTATCAAACTTAGGATGGATAATCAGAAAGCTGTCAACCCATTTGGATGATTGGAGCATGTCCATGTGGACATCGATGGGGTAAGAACATTTGCAGATTTTGAGGTAATTGAGATAGTCGATGACAGTTTCCCTTTCCCTGCGCTGTTAGAAATCGATTGGGCCTTTAACAATTCCACTGTAGTTGATATGAAGAAAATACGTATGAACTTTGAAAGAGATGGCCTTTAGTTCATTGCACCCTTAGATCTAGATGAAGGTCTAGGATACATAGAGCCCATCAGAGAAGAAGACCACGCATACGAATTGGAAAACGTCTACAAGCTAACATCCAAATAGCAAGATTACATCAACCTACAGCCGATGGGAATCTAAGATGGCGAAGTGACAGTGCGTATTCATAAGATTCAGAAGAAGCGCTAGAGAACTGGTAAAACCAGATGTATGAAGCATCTACTAGAAGATGTGCCAAATTAACCAGAGAAGTTCGTTGGATCGTCACAATAGTGAGTAACTTACCCACATTTGATGGTCTGAATCCTTTAGAGGCCTTCCTATCAGACTTTGAAGAAAATGTACCTACACAATAGATACTTTTGGCCATGGATGAGGCCCTAAAAGACACACCAACAATATGGTGGGGGATGCATAAAAGAAATATTACAGACTGGACACAATGTCGAACTTTAATGACAATACGATTCTCAGCACAAGCAGTAAGTTGTGAAGTAAGGTACACTGGTCGAAGTTGCCCAAAGGACCATGTGTGAAGCTGTGAAGAGGCCTGGGGTGACATTCCTCGAGAAAAATGGGTGCACAAATTCATTAACATGATGGACACGACTCCAATCAACTGGTACCTTCAAGCGGAGCTGGGCCTCGTCACTACATATTGGGAAGGTATGATTCGAAATTTTGTCACTACCTTTTCATTTGAAAGTGAATATCCTTCAATAGACCAAGCATTACAGATTGTGAGATAGAAGGTAGTTGAAGAGGCATCTATCCTCCCTATGGAACAATAAGAGCATGAATGGATTGCGCCTCTCCAGAAATTGCAAACTTGCTACAACATCAATGTCGATGACGACGATGATCCGAGGAAGGTAAACATCACTGAAACAGAAGGCCAAAGAGATTTGGAGGGACCAGGATTTGAGATACCATTTATTGGTCAGCCAATGGAGATCAAAAAGTTCAATATTAGAACAGAGGAGACACCAAATCTTGCCAACATCGGAGATTATTGGGATGTTGCTACCATTGACAAGATTGCAGAGTTGTTGCACAAATATGAGGACTTTTTTTCGACCAATTTCACTGATATGAAGGGTATCAAAGGACCTATGGGAGATATGAGAATACATTTGAAACCAGGTGTGAATCCATTCAAGCAAAGACCCTACAGATTGAATCCAAAATACAAGGGAAAAGTGAAGATTGAGTTTGACATAATGCTGGAAGAAGGAATTATAGAACCTGTTGAAGAATCAGAGTGGATCATCCCTATGGTGGTACAAGACAAGAAGACAGGGGGAATCAAGATATGTGTGGACCTCAGAAAGTTGAATGATTCCTGTCTGCATTTCCCTTTCCCTACACCATTCACTGATGAATTATTAGACAACGTGGGAGGTCATGAGGTATATTCTTTTACAGATGGACTTTCAGGATACCATTAGATTTGGATTGCTAAGGAGGACCACCACAAGAACACATTTTCCATAGAATGGGGATCCTACCAATATACAGTGATGCCATTTGGACTGAAGAATTCCCCAGCCATCTTTTCCAGGGTGGTGATCGAAGCGTTCAAAGAATTTTTTCATAAATTTTTAGAAGCATATTTTGATGACTGGACTGTGTTTAGTTTTTTGAAAAATCATATTGAATTTCTAAGGATAATGTTAGATAAATGAAGGCAATGTCAAATTTCTTTGAATCTAAAGAAGTGCATATTCTTCTCACCATTTGGAGTGTTATTAGGCCACATTGTATGTGAGCAGGGATTGTTGGTTGATCCATATAAAATTGCAATTATAATTGATTTTCCACCTCCTACTTCAGTCAAACAATTGTGCACTGCGCTAGGAAACACTGAATATTATAGGAAATTCATCAAAGGATACGCCCAGATTACAGCACCGATGGAGAATCTGTTGAAGAAGGACTGCCAGTTTGGTTGGACAGATGAATGCCAACAGAGCTTCGACATGCTGAAACAGAAGATGGTCACTGTGCCCATTCTAGTTTTTCCAGATTGGAACAAGGAGTTTCATGTGCACGTCGATGCATCTTCTATTGCACTAGGAGTAGTACTGGTACAATCAGGAGAAGGGGATATCGACCATCCATTAGCTTTTTCTAGCAGGAAGCTATCTACAATTGAGATTAACTACACCACTACAGAAAGAGAAGAATTAGCCATGGTGTACGTGCTGCAGAAATTCCGCCACTACTTGTTGGGAGGCCACTTCAAAATGTTTACAGATCACTCCACACTAAAATACTTCTTTTGTTTCAAGAATATGATTTTGAAATCATAGTTAAGCCAGGAAGAATGAACAAGGGCCCTGACCACCTGTTGAGGTTGGAACATGGAGAAGAACCCACCAATTTGGAGGATACACTGTCGGATGCACAGCTGCTTTCCATTAGAAATATTGATGACCACTTTCCATTAGTTCTTGTCAACATGAATGGCACCTAGTGATTTTACAATTCCCTAGAAGAAATAGTTGGTAGTGCGCACTACGGACTTTTCACTTATAGCAGGACAGCTATACAAGATGGGACCTAATGAGATACTGAGAAGATGCGTTATGGCAGAAGAAGGACCATTGATCCTTGCAGAAGCTCATGAAGGCATCACAGGAGTACATTACATAGGGAAATCAATTGTGCATAAGGTTTTGCGAGCTGGCCTTTGGTGGCCTACCTTACACAAAGTTGCGAAGGATTATGCTAGAGCCTATGATGTGTGTCAGAGAGTTGGGAAGCCATCTAGACGATATGAAATACCATTAGCACCGCAGATGACCCTACAACCATTTGAAAAGTGGGCCATTGACTTTGTGGGACCTATAAACCCACCAGGAAAGTGCACAGGAAAAAGGTATATCATTACTGCGATAGAATACTTAACCAGATGGGCTGAAGCCAGAGTAGTAAAAGACTGTAGTGCAACTACAGCTAGGCATTTTATATTTGATGACATAATAACTAGGTTTGGATGCCCCAAGATCCTTATGAGTGATCAAGGCACACACTTCATCAATAACACAGTTGAATCCCTGACTGAAGAATGTGCAGTCCACCATCAGAGGAAAACACCTTACCATCCACAAGAAAATGGGATATTTGAAGCATTCAACAATATATTGGATGAAACATTGATGAAAATTTGTAGTGTGAATAGGGATGACTAGGATTTAAGAGTGCCTACAGTACTATGGGCCTATAGAACCACTTACAAGAAATTAACAATGTAGACCCCTTTCAAATTGGTTTATGGTCTTGAAGTTGTTGTCCCGATGGAATACTTGGTACCAAGCTTAAGGATTGTTGTGTTTATAGACATGGATGATACTAGCGTTGTTCGTGAGAGGCTTGTACAGTTGGTTGAACTCAAAGAAGACAGATTCATTGTAGGATTCCACCAGCAGGTTCAGAAGGAACGAAAGAAGGCATATCATGACAAACACATCAAGAAGAAGGCATTCAAGCAAGGTGATCTAGTACTGATGTATGACAATAAGTTTATAAAACACCCAGGGAAGTTTAGAACGCATTGTATTGGACCATATGAGATCACCTATGTTACAGAAGGAGGAGCTACGTAGTTGAAGACACTGAACAAAGACTGGAAGGAAGGATTGATGAATGGGACTTGGCTGAAGTTGTACTATGACAACCATCTGCCTCGCATCTCTAAGTAAAAATAGCAGGAAAAGGGTGTAGGTACCAAGTGCAGTTGAAAATGGGTACCAAACACAGAAAATATAGTCTTCATAAGGAGGAAGAGGAGGCATAAAGTAGAAAGCAAAGGCTTCCCTGCACAGTCCAAAGTCAAAGAAAAACAAAGGAATCATATCTGAAGTGCCTCAGGACGAGTCACACATGAGTGTTGGGGGCCTGTTGGCCCTTGGTTATGGAAGGAAGTGAATAACAAGGAAGAAAAGGTAAAAATTGAACTTCGCAGGAGACACAGTGATCGTCACTGGGTCGAAGTGAGAAAAAGAGCAGAGAAGATGGAGCGAAGTATGGAAAAGCAAGCCATTGGATGAAAAGATCAAGGTTGACAGATCAGCAAGGAAGAGGGATCGAGGACAACTCAACAAGTGAATAAAGCCACTGTTGGATGCCTTGGAGCACCACAGAAGAAAGAAGGAAAGACAAGTTGGTGAAGCCCGAAAAATTTGGATCAAGTTGACTTAGGGTTTTAGACACCTAGGTTTTTTGGTATTTAGGGTTTTGGCACCTAGGTTTCAGCCTAGAGTTGTCGGTGAATGATTGTAATGTATAAATAAAGGTCTAAAGGGCCTACATTGGGTTGGTAATTCTGGGTGGGTACGATATTATTGTTGATCTAGCTCTATTGTTGTGGTGAGAGATTATTTTATTGTGAGAGAGAAGTGATGAGAGAGAGAGAGATCCTTCTAGTATTGTAAGATCTTCAGTTGTGTGAGAAGGTCAAGTCCTATAGCTGGGTGCATAGGAAGGGGAGAGAAGAAAGCAGATCTGCTAGCTGAGAGAGCAAATAATAAATGTATGCTTTACCTTAATAGATCATAAGAACAGTTATATGGATGTATCCCTAGAGAGAGGGTGAACTAGTATATCTGGTGTTATGTGTTTGATTGATGCCTTGATCTCTATCATTGTTATATTATTATTTACATTGTTGTATTAGATCAGATCTATGAAATGTGCAGGGTAGATCTAGATTGATAAGTGATAGATGCATGTTGTGTTGTTGTTGTAATATATCCACTTGATATTCCCCTGGTTGGCCCCAGATCTGTTTGCCGAGATGGAAAAAGATCCTTTGGAAGAATTCAAAGAATTAGTCCGATCGGCAGGACCTAAATCCAAGCCCTCTCTTTCGTCTAAGTTTGTTAAGAAGATGGAGGAGATCCCTTCTCTGGAGCTATCCCCAGAGGGGCCTTGCAGTCTTTCCCTCCTTCTAGCAGAAAAGGCCCTCATCGGAAAGTTTACGGGGTTATGGCCCAGCCCCAAAATGGTGGAGGCATGGATTGATGATCATTGGAAGTCATTGATACAAGGAAACGTTTCTCTGTGCGCAGTAGGCAGGGGTTTTTTTGTCTTCAGTTTCTCGAGAGCAGAGGACCGTGACCTAGTTTTCAGATCTGGACCCTATTTCATGGGGTCGAGAGGGTTGTTCTTAGCCCCCTGGACTCTTGACTTCAATCCAGGAGTTGAGATCACTACAGCCCCTGTTTGGGTTAGGTTGCCTCATCTCCCCTTGCATCTCTAGGGGAAAAACTCTCTGGAGGACATTGGAAATAAGCTTGGGCGCTTCCTGGACAGTGTGGAGCCAAAAGGGGATCATTTTACCTGCACTCATATTTGTGTTGAGGTTAACCTCAAGAAAGGACTCCCGGAAGCCATTAATCTCTTCCGGGGGGAATGGTGCCATATCCAAGAGCTATATTACGAGCAGATTCCTTTTAAGTGCCTTCGGTGCCATGCCTACGGTCATTTCGCAAAAAGCTGCCCCAAAGCCTCTGAGGAGATGGGACCAGTCAAAGAAGATGATTTTCAGCCAGTAACTAACCGACGAAGTCAGCCAAGGCAAAAGGATCCACTACCCCAGGCTCCGAAGGCCACTCATTCAGCAGAGGCAACACTAGAAAATAAAAATAGCTTTGATGCACTGAAGGAAGATGAAGCCCAAGAACTAGAAGCGACAAAAGTTAAGGCAGACCCTCCGATAGATGGAAGCCTTCCGGATTCCACTCCCCCAGAATCAGTGGCAGCGAGAGAAATCTGGGCTTCAGATCCGGAACCCTCTGCCCCTGCAGATCTGGTTGTTTCAGTCCCCTCTAGCGGCTTTGTGGAAACTTCTGAACCTGAATACAATTCAGTTCCGTCTCGCCCCCTTACCCAAAAGTGAAGGACCAAAAAAGCGCGCAGAGGAAAGGAGGCAGCCTCCAACATTTCTTTAGGTTCTCAGAAAAAGATGGATCCCTACTTTAAGGGGAAAATTTCATCCCCCTCGGTTTAATGCTTTGCTTCTATTTTTTTTCACAGATGCTGGAACACAGATGCTGAAACACAGTGTTGAAACAGAGCTGGAAAAGATGCTGAAACACAGTGTTGAAACAGAGTTGGAACAGATGTTGAAACACAGATGCTGAAACACAGAGCTGGAACAGAGCTAGAACTCAGTGCTGAAACAGAGCTAGAACACAGATGCTGGAACACAGATGCTGAAACACAGATGCTGGAACACAGATGTTGAAACACAGTGTTGAAATAGAGATGGAACTTATGCTGAAACACAGTGTTGTAACAGCTGAAACACAGTGTTGTTACATATGTTGGTGATTGGAGATTCGGCAATTAATTTTAGAATACGTGGAGGAACTAGGTTAGCTCACAAGTCTACAGTTTTAGAAGTAGAATGGATCAGAACGAAAGGCCCAAAGACATTCGAGGACATTTTTTATTTTGATTTGTAGGCCCGAAGAAACTCGGGGTCATTTTGTAACTAAATCTGTGCCTTTTCCACCCCTCTAATATAAACTATAACCATTTTCGTCAAAAAAAAAGATAAGTGATAGATGCATGTTGTGTTGTTTTTGTAGTAGATCCACTTGATATTCCCCTGGTTGTAAACATCTATGTCTTGCAACCCCCTCATAGCTGCTTCGGGTGAAACTACATTTGCTTCGCAGGTGTTGCCGAAAGGGCCATTAGCTAGGGATTTTTTGTGTGCTCTTGGAGCTGAACCCTGGGTCTGCCCCTATGCCAATAGGAATATCTCATCATCCAGCATGAGGTACAAATCAATAGCTTTATAATTAGGAGGAGATTGGACAAATAGGATGTTCACGAACCAACGAGCATGTTCATCTCTCGCATGCCAATGAGGAAAATTGTCGACAAAGGTGAGGAAACCACCAATAGGGATAATGGAATCCAATATATTGTATGAATCCCAATGTGTGAATAGATTTATTTCCGTCGAACACAAGGGAAAACCCCCAGCTAGCGACCAATGAAGAGATGGCATCTGTTAGGTTCAAGGTTACCTACAAATTATGAAAGTAGGTCGAGGGTTCAAGGTAGGACAACAACTTCATGTGATTTTGAGATACACTAAGCGTATGGCTGACATGCAAAGTCAATAGTTATAAGGAATATCTGACACAGGATTTACACTTCCTTTGAATAATATCATGAGATAGATGGATAACTCAGGAAGCATAGACTTAACACTGATCATTAAAAAAAAGTTGTGATGCAGGAGGCATCAACAAACTCTCCAAAGGGACTGGAAGAATAACCAGTCGGAGGAGTTGACTTTAAGTAATGAGCTCATCTTCCTAAGATCATGTGAAACCCAAAACTTGGATAAAAAGGACTCAATATTGTGTTCTTTGTTCAAAGGTGACACAATTGTTGTCAATAGGAGATAATGTTTTTTCCCGTCAATCTTTATTTTTTTTTATAGAAAAATAAATGTTATGAAATAGGAGAGGAAACGAGTGTCACGAATAATAAACTATTTTGAAGCAGTGGAACATACCTATGCTCAATGAAAGGGAATGCATGCAGCGCATTGACACTCAGGGGGATGTTTCCTCTATGAGTAAAGGGTGTCAAGTTGCAAAGGATATATGGAAGGCATTGCTTTGCTAGTGATGATAATTGTTGGGGAAATATGCTTATAAAAAGAAAGAGGGAGTCGAAAATAGGCTCAACAATGCAAGCAGGATAATGGGATGAAATTACAACTTAACTCAAAATTTTCCTTTTTCATATATTTAATCCCCTATGCCCGAAAAAGTATAAAATAATACCCAGGAGATCTCTTCTAGTCAACGGCGAATAGAGTAATATTTTTTCATAAGTATTCTACTTGGTCTGGAAAAGGGTTAAACTTATACCAAATAGACATCCTTTCAAAACCATTTAACGAGTGTTAAAGAGATAAGTTCACTTGGAAATATTTTTTGTTTTTTGGAGTCTAAAAAGAGATTAACTGAGATTCAAGGATGTTTTTATAAGAATCATATCATGGGGGAGGCCAAGGCTCCCATTCAAGACTTCTGTCAAAATCCAGCAACTCACTGGTAGCTGACACAAGCTTGGGAGAACCCAAAACTTTCCATGCCGAGGAGGACAAAATAGAGGATCCTTCATCTACAATATATCAACGAATGCCCCTTATCTGGAAGGGTGCAGAAGAAGGAAGGTGAGGCTCTACAAGATCATTCTAATCAAAGGAAACCATCCTAGGACTTGGAGGGAGTGTACTTGGAGAGAGTGGAATGATCCCTTGTTCAAAAGGTACGAAACTAGAAATGATAAGGACATGGTCGAAAGACACAATACCCCCCAAAAGAAGAGTGGGATTGACCAAATATTGTATCATCAATGTCAATTCCTTATTCTTGTCAGTCTCCAAGAGAAGAGTTGGATCAACACAATATTTCATCAACACGACCACTTCTTCAACCGTTGGTTGAATAGGATGCGAGACAACATGGTCAAGAGATGCATCACTCCCAAAAATAGGAGTGATGTCAGCGAATATTTCATCTACATGAACAAGAAATGAGACAACATGGTCAAGATACACATCACCCCCCAAAAGAAGATTGGTTTCGATCAAAGATTACATCAGCACAACCGACGTATTAACCAAAGAAGGATTAGAATGTTGGGAAACCAAAGACGACTTAGAACCTGAAGGGACAATAGACAAGGACCATGCTTCTCATACCACCGCAATAGCAGGGCACAAACGAGTTAGGTGATCTCCTTTGAAAATTATACAAAGAAACTTGGTCTTACATCCTATATTTCGAGGCTTATCGATCATATCAATGCCCCCAACATGACTTACAGTGGCCAGTGGCATGCTCCTAGTATGACTTACAAAGGCTGGTAGAATCTTTCCAACATGACTTGCAGAGGTTGGTGATGTTTGTCTAGTGTGACTAGCCATGACTAGAGTTGTGCCCCTAGCATGACTTACAGTGGCTAGTGGCTTGTCTCTAGCATGAATTGCATAGGCTAGTGAAATATCTCTAACATCAACTAGAATAGGTTGGTTTCAGGTCCTGAGCATGACTTGCGGAGGTTGGTGACATGTCTCCAACATGAATTGAAGAGGTTGGTGACTTGATGCTAATATTACTCATAGTGATTGGACTTGTCCTTCTAGCATGACCTATAGCATCTAGTTGTGGCATCAGATATCATGGTCCCAGGAGATACTAGTTTGTATAGATCACAAGACAAGAAAGGTTCTTTTATACACCATGGCCCTACCCAGTAGGGTAGTATCCTCCTCCCAACATATTCATAACGGGTTTTAAGGGAATTGTTGGCACAGGGGTAGACCTGAGGCTCACTCCAAGAGCGCACCAACAAGCCCTAGCTACTGCCCCTTTCGGAAACACCTGCAAAGCAGATGCAGTCTCACCCGAAGCAGCTATGAGGGGGGTTGCAGGACAGAGATGTCTACAACCAGGGGAATATCAAGTGGATCCAGTACAACATCAACTCATTATGCATCTAACACTTATAAAGCTAGATCTATCCTGTGCAGCTATAGATCTGATCTAACATAGAAATGCAAATAACAATATAGAAGCGACAGAGATCAAAGCAACAATCACACTCAACGCAAGATATATGTGGTTCACCCTCTCTCTAGGGCTACATCCACAGAACTGTTCTTATGATTTATTAAGGTAAAGATTATAGTTCTTGTCTGTGCTCTCTTCTAGTAGATCTTCTTCTTTTTCTCTCTTTCTCTCCCCCTCCTGCACACCCAGCTGCAGGACTTGATCTTCACACCCAGCTGAAGATCTTACAATGCCAAAAGGCTCTTACTCTCAGCACTTCTCTCACTCACAATACAATATTCTCTCAATGAAAAAAAATCAATAACAATCCTCAACAATAGTATCAACCCAAACTAGGTCCTCTCGACCTCTATTTATACAATATAGTCCCTCACTGACAACCTTAGGTCAAGACCTAAGTGTCAAAACCTTAGATATACAAACCCTAGGTGTCTAAAACCCTAGGTCAACTTGACCCTCTTTCCCTGGGCTTTGCCAGCCTATCTCTCCTTTCTTCCCGCGTGGTGCTAATGGTGGATTTTCCCGCTATCTAAGTTGTCCTTGATACATATACCTTGATTATCTGTCATCCCTGATCTCCTCATCTAGCAGCTAGCTTTCATGGGCTTTGCTCCTTCTTTTCTTCTCTTTTGCTTACTTTGACCTAGTAACAGTCACTGTGTCTCCTGCGAAGTTTGCATTTTACCTCTTCTTCCTTGATCTTTTCTTGATTCCATACCCAAGGGCCAATAGGCATTATCACCGAGGAAGCCGCTTGCAAGGAGAAAGCAACGTGACATGGGTTACTCAGGTGAGGATATATGTTGCCCCTAGAAAAAAGAAATCCATGCAAGGGGTTTCCCATACTATAAAACTAACTCCCCCTAGATGAAATACTAGAGAACAAAGGGGGATTCACCATTAGAAAAGCGTTCATAGGAACAAGCATAGTGAAAGGAGGATAGATAGATGAGATGTAAGAAGTATAAGGACCACCCATTTGAGCACTTGATCCTGGAAAAGTGAAGCTAGGATTGGGTCCATAGGAAGGAGGATTCCAACCTCCCACCTTAGGAGATGGTTGAGGTATATGACCTTTACCAATTGAAAAAGGAGAATAAGGAGGCAGCATGCTCCTAGACCCAAAACTAGGATTCACATAAGATGACGAGAAAGAGGATGACAAGTGTGAATTCATGTCTAACATACTAAAATAGAAAGGATTAGAGGCCCAAGGCATTGGCTGAGTACTATGATTTGGCATACCACTCAGAAATACAAAATAATTTGTCCCTATGGATTGAGCAGAGACCATGGTTTGGGTAGCGCTAAAAGAGGGAGTCATAAGAGCTCCACCAACCATTAGTAGTCAAAACTCATGATGCAATACAAATTACTAAGGCCAACTAATAATCAAAGAGCACACTCCTAAATAAAGATAAAATCCAATGCACACAAACAGGATATCATGGTTGAAAGGGACCTCCCGAACTAAATTAGGTATGCCTTGCCTAGGAGGGGCCTAAGCCTCTACAATAATAGAGTGGAGGTATCAGACCCAATTAGAAGGACACATGTAGGCTTCACCACACAATCGGTCAGATCCCTCCGGAGAGGAAATCCTCCATAAATTATGTCTGATGTTTGATCCCTATATGACTCAGGGTATCTATTGAATAACCCCTGCAAGAAACCTATGTGGTCACCTAGGTCAAGCAACTAGAGTCACCACAATATAACCAATGCACAGGCGAGTAGTTGCAAGCCCGGTCCACCATATGAGCAGCATAGAAAATCCCAAAATATTGAAAGCACTGCCTCTCAAGGAGGTAAGGACACTAGAGAGACCCCAAAATATGAATAGAGCCCTAGAAATAACTATGACGCTGGGAAGGTGTTAGAGGGATATCTCTGCAGCCAACTTCACGTGACCTCATTATTAACTCTAATGTGAGAAGAGCCTCCTAGGGACACCAATTATATGATGGCTTCACCACTCTCTGGTCAGACACATATGTTCATTTTTATATCCTTGGAGAATTTTACTCACAAAATCTTATTCCAAGGCCCTAGGTCCTATACATGTTTGTGTACCCTGAAAAATAAAATCATTTCTAATCAATTTTAATTATTCAGTGTTAATTTTAATGTCTTCTTCTTACTCAAGAGTTGTGATCGTGAAACTGATGGTATGATGACTCAGCTTAAAAGAGCAAAATATAAAAACACTACTAATGACTAGTCTTGATTTTCAAAGATATGGTATGCTTCTAAATATTGTTACCAAAATGTAATCTCTACAATTTCAATGAAGTGCAGTCTTTCCTAACATGCCAAAACTAATGTAAGGCAACCAAAAGTGACAATACCATAAGTAAAATGTAATAAATCAATTTTTTTTGTATTTTCAGTGTAATATAATGAAAATGCAAGGAATGAATAATGAAACTCTTATAAAGACCCTACTGCAAGCACTAAGAAACAATCCAAGAAAGACACTAAGAAGTAACTACCCAAACTAAAAATGAAAGAGAAAAAAATAAGGACGAAGAGTTCGCCCAAAGAATTCACCAAGAAAGTGACCTCCTATCACTTTGTAGGCACTTAACAGTCAGAATAGGGACCCAAGAAGTCTCAGCGACAATCAAAACTCACCCAACAAACACCAAAATTGGCCAAAAAGACTAAAGAGATAGTGTACATGCCCTAAACAAAGACAGATCGCATATGTACACGTCCTAAAGGAAGACATCTCATGTATGTAAATGACCTATCAAGGGAAAGCCTACGTATGTCAAGGAAGACACTGTCTAGGCAAGGGTTAAGCCAAGAAACTCAGATATAATGAAAAATGTAGGCTGTGAAGCAATAGGTGATAGAGAAATGTAGGCAAACATAAAGAAAATCAAGGAGAAACAACAGCCAATACCCCAAAAAGGAGATCTCCCCAGTGGAGTCGCCAATTATGTTACGAGGAAAATCTCTCTATGGCTAGGGAAAAACCACAACAGACGGAAAGACACCTAGAAATAAAATATAATCTCAAGTATGCTATATAAATGAAATGTTAACAAGAGAAGGCTAGAAGCCTACCTCGTCTAGACATCCGAAGAAGAGGGCCTTGAGCACACAACTCAAATCTTTACACCTGCAACTTGTCTTCAACAACCAAGATACACAAGAATGTGGTAATGATATATAATGTCATCATATATATTAGCATAATCCATTAACATACATAACAAATATGCCCATGGAAAGAAATACAAATATTTTCAAGATATCAATTGGATGAGAAAAGAGTATTTCTATTAATGTAATTAACAGAAGTACATAGGTGACAAACTTTTGTAATGGAACATATCGGAACCGAGAAAATAAGTCCCTGCAGCTGGGCCTCCACCACTTCAATCCTCAACAAAGGCAAGCTCACAAGTAGGAGTCAATGAAGTTCTCCATAACAATATAGGAAGAGCTTGGGGGTTGAACACAAGAAGTTCATACTTTCAAGGAAAAAGGGATGCAAACTCATTTGAGATGAAATTTCTCCAGAGTATCTTTGCTCTCAATTTGATGAAGAATTTTTGTATCTTCAAGGCTTGGATATGGGTCAATTTATAGCCTCCAAATGGAACTGAAGGGTCGATTCAGAGTGTTTCCAGTATATGGAAGGTCAATGATCATGGATCTCTTAACATGGCATGGAAACCCAAAGCAATTTTAATTTTTTGATCACCAAACCCAATGTACGTAGGTTGTAATGGAGCATCCTTCATACATACGTGAGATTTCTAATTGGGAGGTCACATACATGGAAAAAATGTGTCTTTTTAGCTCTGGAGTGATAAAAAAAGGGGGAAATGAGGTCCGCAGAGGGAAATGGAAGGAGATTTGAGAAATATGCATAGAGTGTGGAAAAATATGTTATAACATAATGTTATGTGGCACCACTACTTCACCATCATGGTAACTTTTTATTGCACGTCCCGTCATGGATTTTCTTAAGTGCTTTTAACTATCATTTGTGCAATCTCGTCTCTCTTGCATGATCTCTTCTTTCTATGAAATCATGTCTCCTTCATCCATGTGTCCTTCTACTTACTTTTCTCTCATCTACGACAGTTTCTTGTTTTTCCTCTTTACTTAATAACCTAAACTTCTTTGCCTCCTCAATTTCTAACCTCTTCCCTTAACTCGTTTCTTGCGTTTTCATGTTTTACCTATTTTTTTCTTTCTTTTTCTATATTTTCTTCCTATAGTACACTATGATACAATTTTAACCTATGCATCTCCAATAGTTCATGGAAGGATGTTCGTCCTTATACAGTTTCAGTTGAATCACATTCACTAGTCCTTCCACGACTTTTTTATTCAATTTTTCTAACTGAACAACACCTATGTCAGTCACATATCTAACTACGTATGGCCCCATCCAGTACATCCTGAAATTTTTGGGGTGTTGTAAGAACTTCATAAATCAGTACTAGATATCCTCTCTGGAACTTCTTCTACTTGATGTGTCTATCATGCCATGATTTTTCTCATGCCTTCTATACTTGATGATGGAACCCTGTAATAAATCGATCTTCCTCTAAGACTAATAATTTTGATTGTCTTTCTTCTACTGCACCAAAATATGTAAGGTGTGTCATCGCAACAATGTGGAGACTTGGTACAAGAAACTCAATAGGAATTACTACTTCATGTCCATACGCTAATCTAAATGGTGTATAACCTGTCAACTTCTTGTATGTAGTTCTATAATCCTATAACATTGCAGGTATTATTAAGTCCCAATCATGCCATCCTACATTGTGCACCTTAGTCAATGCATTCTTTGGTATCTTATTGAAGGCCTCCACAATTCCATTGGTTTGCGGTGTTGGAAAGTTGGTTTGGAAATTTGGTTGTCTTTGATTTCAACTCATGGAAGTTTATGTCAGCCCTCAGAGAAGTCCAAAATCCCTATATATGTGCTTGATATTGATGGTAAGTTACTTGTCATTAATGTCAAAAAGAGTGTTTAATGTTAGAATATGTGATGGGTGCATTTGATGAAGTATACACGAAACCCCAAAGGTGTGGTCTTGAGACCCAAATTTGTTTGAGGAATAAGGACATGAAGGTCAGTGAAAATTTAGGTAACACACTCATAGATGGATAGTTATCATCATGCCATTTCCAACAATAGGTGAAATGTCACATAGCTCCTCATGGTTGAGGAGTTATGAGGTCATGAAGTTGAAAGCCCCAAATATGGGTTAAGAATCCCCTATGGAAGCCCTAAATATTGGTTAATAATCCCCTAATTAGTTGCAAGTCATTAATGAAAGGGTAAAATGGTTGTAACAAGAAATTTCAAGAAGCCCTAAAGTTAAGGAAAGAGGTTACTTAGAAAAAGTATATATACACCTCAAGAAGTCACTCATAAGTACATTCACCCACACATTTGATTGAATATCTTATATGTGACTAAGTGATTCTTATTTGAGTTAAACAAAGAGATCTAAGGATAATTTCAGAGGGAGATGAAGTAAAGAAGGGAGAAATTCCAAAGGAGGATGAAGTTTTGTGATTATGTGTTATAAAGTATCTTATTTAAAGGTCATCTTATAGTGAGACCAAATGCATTGGATAAAGAATAGTTTGTAGTATGTTGTGTATGATTTTGATATCTATATATCAAATATTTCATGTGTGGCATTCTCTACAAGTTTGTTCTATAGAATAAGTTATAATTTAGCAAGGTCTATCATTTTTTCTATAAATCCTTTTCTGGGATGTTCTAAGCAGTGAAACTTGGAGGAATTGTAGAGAAGATATTGAATAATATTGGGTGCAATTTTTAGAGCTTTAATCATTATAGGTATGGTGTTATTCTTGTTGAAAGTTAGGGTTTGTGACTAATCCAAAATATAGTCCCGTGAGACTAAGGTAAAGTTTGATGAAGATGATATTCTCTTATTGTTGAAGTTGAGGAAGGTCTGCAGGTCTATGGTCACATACACCAAGTTTGTTACACAGTTACATATCTGTTTAGATGCATTGTTTTAGGGTTACAAGTTGATTATGTTATGGTGCATGCTTGAGGAAAGTATTTGGTATATTGTTGAGGCATTGGCACATGCTTCAGGCACATATTAGATTCATGGTTAAGACATATACTTGGTATATGATCTTGGTTGTTTGGAACTTTGTTGAGGTACACCATTGATGGTAATTTTTTTATATATCCTATGGTACACGGTATATGGAATGATTGAGTGATATGGTATGGTACAAGTGTTGATGTGCATGGTTGATACATGGTATGATGCAATATTGGTGCTTGGTATGGTTTTGATGTACATGGTTGATGGTTGAGGAATATGGTGCATGGTGGATGCATAGTTTGGCACAGTTGGTGCATGGTTGAGGCATGGTTTGGAATAGGTGTTGGTGCATGCTTGATGCATGGTTTGTTATAGGTGTTGGTGCATGCTTGATGCGCTTATTATGGTATGGTTTATGGTACATGATTGATGCTTGGTATGGTACATGGTTGCGACACATATCTTGTGATGGTATGTTGGTGATCTTGGTACATGCTTGGTAGATGCATGTGTTGGTGATGTTGGACATCTAGTTGAAAGGTGTCCTGGGTATATGATCCATGTGAGAGGATCTGGTTGCATATCAGTGACAGTGAGAGTGACAGTTTATAAGTTGATGTGACAATGGCAGCGACAGTGACAGTGACAATCACAGTGACAGTGGAATTCACGGTGGCAGTGATTGTGGTGGTGACAATTAGTATACACTTATACTTTAGGGCGGCGGGACGGGGCAAGAAAAGAGGTTCATAGCCTCCTTCTGGTTAGAGATAAAGAATCAGGAAGTTGGATCTTCCTTCACGTTGCAGCCTGAGAATATGGGGGTTGTATCCACCTTCTAGTTGGAGCTATATAATTTAGGGAGTTGTAGCTTCCTTCAGGTTGTAGCCTTAGAATCAAGGGGTTGTAGCCTCCTTCTGGTTGGAGCAAGAGAATTCATGGAGTTGTATATTCCTTTAGTTTGGAGCCTATAAATAGGGGGTTGTAGCCTCCTTCCATTTGTAGCTGGAGAATTAGGAAGTTGTTGCTTCCAATGAATGTATTCTTTGATATATAAGAAAGCATTCCATGGTTTTCTCCTGTTTGGGTTTCCACGTAAATTTTGGTGTACTATATACTTGATGTGATGGTGTTTATTTGATGCTACTCATGTTTATATTGACGATATATTGATGATATATTCTTGATTAAATTGAAGTTTCTATATTGTGGTTAAAAGTGGTAAAAGTTCTCATATTTTTTCACCCCCCCTTCTCAATATTCCAACATGTGGGTGATATAAAGTGATCTTTTGAAATTGTATCTAGAATTCTTATGTCAATGCAACAATTGTCTTGTTTAAAAAGTGATTCCCCTAGTCTCTCTTAAGAAATTTAGGACACCCAAACCTTGTAAGTATGTTCTCAAACAAAAACCGCATAGCTATCTCTGCGCTGCAATTCGTAACTTGTTATGCTTCTACCCATATTTTCAAGTAGTTAGTTGCATTAATTATGTATTTGGCTCACGTTCTTCTTGTTGGTGGATCAATTGGTCTGAAAAAATCCATTGCCCATTTTTCGAACACCTACAAGGTAACTTGTGCATTTAAAGTCATATCATCCCTTTGCGATGGTCTTCCTACTCTCTAGAAAACATCGTAGCTCTAGAAATATTCCTTCATGTCTTTATGGAGGGTCATCCACCATAGTCCTAGACACAAGATCTTCTACATTATTGTCTTTCCTACATAATTTCCTCCTGCATTTCCATCATGTGCCTTTACTAAGATCATGGTTCTTTCATGTATTAGCACACATCATTACAATATCCCATCTATGACTAACTTATCTAATTTTCTTGCAATCAACTGATAATATGTTTCTTTAACCACTAGCTTTTTCTTTTGCGCTACTGGCACATCAGATGGGGCTACTCCTATACTTAGGTATTGGACAATTTTTGCGAAATGTTCAACTACCATTTGGACTGAAAATAAGTGTTTATCTGGTAAGCTATAGTCTAGGTTCCCTGCATCTTCTCCTGTCAGTTGTAATGATCCCAAGCCAAATTATTTCTTGGAATCACTAACTACTACTACTTTATTGAGTTATTAAGTTCATACAAGATTCATCAACACATGGAGATCACAATATATTCAATATGTAGAAGCACAAGCAAAGATCTGACCTTTTTATTATGAGCAATGTAAGATCAATACAATAGATGGATGATCTGGCATAAACCTCAGATGGTCATACTAGAAATAGATATGAGCTGCTACAAAATGCTCCCGCTAATACAAAATAATGCATCCAAAGGCGGAATAAGAAATGAAGATCAATACAAGCAGATATGAATGCCAAACTCTCCAGCTAAAGAATTCCACGCTCTAATAGAAGGCTGAAACCCTCAATAACTCGGCCCTACTGCCAAAAGTGTCCAATCACCCTAAGAAATATGTCAATTGATAGATCAGGTGATGGTAAGAATAACCTAGGTGCCTGAATCTCCAAGATCCCTCTCAATCTCCGTAGATCTGAATTTCCCACTGAATGGGGTGCCCCACAGGATGACTGAAACCCTAGTTGGTTCGGCCCTGATGAAGGAGGCCTCCAAATGCTCTGAAACTCTCCAAGAATATAGATAGAGCAATGGTAAGAATAACCCAGGTGTCTGAATCTCCAAGATCCCTCTCAATATCAGTAGATCTGAATTTCCCACTGAATGGGGTGCCCCACTGGATGACAGAAACCCTAGTTGGTTCGGCCCTAATGAAGGAGGTCTCCAAATGTTGTGAAACTCTCCAAGAATATAGATCGGGCTATGAGAATCCTATGGAAGAAGTTTCGGACTCAGATCTCAAGAAGATCTCCCTAGATCTGAGTTTCACTGAATTACAAGACGTCCCCTATGGCTCCAAGATGTCCCAATCTGCAGACAAATGTAGAATGATGATAACCCTCCAGAAAATCCCTCAAACTGATGGTCTTGCCCCTTCTGAAGCACTAGATGGATATGGGTTCAGACTAGAATGGTGTGGAGGAGTATTTCATCCCCGAGACCAAGTTGTGGAACAAGGTGAGTGGATATTTCACCACTGAGTTGCTCCCAAGGGTTTTTACAGCAAACCCCCAAACTGAATGCTCAAGAGAAATAGCAAATGCTAATCCAAAACTAGAATGAATAATAGGTGCACCCCAGCCTCTTACTTATACTTCTCCTTCTAATTCTCTGTTGAGTTAGGTTAACTCCCAGGGTTAATCTTCTATTTTTCTGTTGAGTTATCTTTTACTCCTTTATCCTTTTCCTTTCTTAAGTCAACTTAAAAATATAACTTTTAACTTCTTGACTTTTTCCCCCTTCAGTGTGAGACTATGACCTAGTGGGGGTGCCCAAGCCACTGAGTCTCCTCATCACCTCTCTAAGAGGTGGGGTACATTACAGTCTCCCCTGATTGAAATTGATTGTCCTCAAGCAATTCCAAACCTGCTTCTCTAACCACGTGCTCCTGCTCCCAAGTGGCATCCTCAATGGGTAAATCCTTCCACCTGATCAGATACTCCTTGATGCTTCAGTTTCGGAGCCTCTTCTCTCTGACTTCTAGCACCTCCTATGGAATCAAAACAAG
>SNQJ01S0002949.1:844323-869244 GCA_010110895.2 Picea sitchensis | reverse complement strand
TCCCTCTCAATCTCCGTAGATCTGAATTTCCCACTGAATGGGGTGCCCCACTGGATGACTGAAACCCTAGCTGGTTCGGCCTTGATGAAGGAGGCCTCCAAATGCTCTGAAACTCTCCAAGAATATATATCGGGCGATGGTATGAATAACCCAGGTGCCTGAATCTCCAAGATCCCTCTCAATCTCAGTAGATCTGAATTTCCCACTGAATGGGGTGCCCCACTGGATGACTGAAACCCTAGTTGGTTTGGCCCTAATGAAGGAGGTCGCCAAATGCTCAGAAACTCTCCAATAATATAGATCGGGCTATGAGAATCCTGTGGGAGAAGTTTCGGACTCAGATCTCAAGCAGATCTCCCTAGATCTGAGTTTTACTTAATTACAAGACGTCCCCTATGGCTCCAAGATGTCCCAATCTGCAGACAAATGTAGAATGATGATAACCCTCCAGAAAATCCCTCAAACTGATGGTCCTGTCCCTTTTGAAGCACTAGATGGAGATGGGCTGAGACTAGAATGGTGTGGATGAGTCTTTCATCCCATAGACCAAGTTGCAAAACAAGGTGAGTGGATATTTCACCATTGAGTAGCTGCCAAGGGTTTGTACAGCAAACCCCCAAACTGAATGCTCAAGAGAAATAGCAAATGCTAATCCAAAACCAGAATGAATAATAGGTGCACCCCAGCCTCTTACTTATACTTCTCCTTCTAATTCTCTGTTGAGTTAGATTAACTCCCAGGGTTAATCTTCTATTTTTCTGTTGAGTTATCTTTTACTCCTTTATCCTTTTCCTTTCTTAAGTCAACTTAAAAATATAACTTTTAACTTCTTAACTTTTTCCCCCTTCAGTGTGAGACTATGACCTAGTGGGGGTGCCCAGGCCACTGAGTCTCCTCATCACCTCTCTAAGAGGTGGGGAACATTACATCAGTATCCACGACAAATGGTATAGTCCGACTTTATGTTTCACTAGCTTCAGAATAAATTTGAAATCATACTCTTTGAGTAACAATAACCATCTACAAATTATGCCCCCCAACACTAGCTTGTTCACTATATATCTGAGTGCAGAGTGGTCTGTCTTCATCATGAAATAGGACCCCAACAAGTAGTGTATGAACTTCGGAAAGGCATACACCATTGTCAAGCATTCCCTTTCTATCGTCGTGTAATTCTTATTACTAGTTGACAACTTCCTACTAGCAAAAGAAATTGGACGATATAACTCTCCCTCTCTTAGTTGAGCTAACATTGTGTAGAGGGATATCAATTATGCATCCACATGAAGGTGAAACTCTTTCTGCCAATATGGGAACACTAGTATGGGTGCAGTAACTAAATTTTGTTTCAATATGTCTAGAACCTTCTGACAATCTTTATTCCACTAAAACTTAGCTTATTTCTTCTATAACTTCTCCATTGTATATGTAATCTGTGCATAACCTTTAATTAATTTTTTGTAATATCAGGTATGACCCAGAGTTTTTCTCAACTTTCTCATTGATCCAGGTAGTGTCAACTTAAAAATTATTTTTATCTTAGTAGGATCAACTAAGAGGCCCTGCTTGCATACCACATTCCCTAACAATATCCCAAAAGGTGCACAGAAAATACATTTCTTCAAGTTTAATGAAATTTGATTTTTTCTACATCTATCAAGCATCAACCTTACAACTTCTATGTGATCTCTTAATAGGATAAATACATTCCAATCATATAAGTACACTTCAATAAATTTATGAATAAACTACTTAAAGGTTGTGACAACTACTCTATAAAACACAACAAGTGCATTATTTTACCCAAATGAAATCATTGTGTATCGATAGCTTCCCCATTATGTCGAAAATGTCATCTTATGTATGTCTTCTTGTACAATCCTTATCTGATGGTATCCTAAAAAATCCATCAGTGAATGACTAGGCTTCCTTCCCTCCTACGTTTTCCAATACTTCATTTGCAAAGGGGGTCGGGACCGGGTCATGCAAGCATAAATCATTCAACTTTATTAAGTCTATAGAAATTATAATATCCCTTTTTTTCTTATATTGAAACACCATTGGAATTATCCATTCGTATTTTTCGACAAGTTCAGTTATAACAACTTCTATCAGCATGTCAAGCTCTGCTTTCACTTTTTCCTTGTACTTCGGATTCAACCTATAAGGTATATGTCTTACTAAATTAGTATGTGGTTTCAATGGGATCTTCATCTCACCCAAGTCTCTGTCTATTCCCTTCATCTTTTAAAAGGTTGTTGAAAAAATATCATGGCTGAGTGAAAACATGTTATTTTTTCTAAAATTTCATCTTAAACTCACTTAAAATACAAAAATAAATGCATTGGAAAATAATAAGTCTAATCTCTCATATAAACATTAAAATGGTCTTAATGCAAGGTTATAGGAAAATGGAAAATGGTTAAAAGTCAAGGAAAAAAGGTGTGAAAGATGGAATTTTGGTGACCCAACAAGAATCACAAGAGTTCTACAACAACTCAACCAAAGCATCAAACATTTTCTTACCTATATTATTATGTGAAATGTATGGCATGAAATGATCATTTACATCATCAGGAATGGTTCTCTTCACTTTGGCTTCCCTCTTTGTATGAGAAGCCAATTGTTCTAGATTAGAAGGTTTTGGAATATCCTTCTCAACATGATCCCAAGCATCAGCCTCCAACATAAGTGTAACACACCCACGACGGGGCATAAAAACTTCGTTCTCCTTGAGAAAATAATACCCTCATTAAGGGGTCTCTATTTCATTCTTCTCTTCCAGGTATTTCCAGCCACGGCCTCCATGCTCTGAACTAAGCTCTGAACTGGAAAATATCCTCTTCTAAGTCCTTTGGGTTCTTTCATTCCCCTTATACTTGCATATGATTGTGAGTTGTGACCAGATTCCAAAACAACAAGCACTAAGACAACCACCGTATGAATTCCCCCGAAATGGAAATTCTCTAAAGTTCACAATCCGACGTCACTTGTCCTTGGGGATTCTGATGGTCCTGATTCACTTTGGGAATTTGGCATTCAAAATTTTCAAAAATTCCTACGCCTTTTTCCTCCGAAGTACATTGTACCTAGAGTTACAAATTGAGCGCCACGCGTCCCTTCACAATCAACGGTTGTGATCCACTTAGGGACTTTGGCCTTTGGGAATCTCAACTCTCAACTTCTCCATGCTCACTTGCTCCCAGATCATTTCACCCAGAGTCCATGATCTATATACATGTGTCCCCCAACAGATCGACGACCCCCAGCTACTTTGGCTATTCGGGCTTCAAGAGTTTCAAACTCCTACGCACTCGCTCCTCTCGGAGTGCTTTCACCCAGATACAATGGATTTTCACCAGGCGTCCCCATGGATATGATGGTCCAAGTTCTCTTCTGCTCTTCAGGATTCAAGAGTTTCAACTCCTGCGCACTCGTTCCTCTCTAGAGTGATTTCACCCAAATACAACAGATTTCTGCCACGCATCCCTCTAGATCTCACAGTCCAGGTTCACTTCGGGACTTCGGTGTTCAGGTGATCTGAATGCTCCAACAATCTGTCCTCCTAAAGTACATTCTTCTAGAGTCAAATATCATGATCCACGCTTCCTTCCCGATCAACGGTCATGGTTTACTTCAGGATTTTGGTGTTCGGTATTTTCTACCTTTTCACACTCAATTTCTCCCGAAAACCTTTCACCTGGAGTTAATGATCTATCAACGCGTGTCTCCCATGAATCGATGGCTACAGATCACTTCGGGGCCTCGCACTTCGGGAGTTTCAAATTACTCACCAACACAAACCTCTGGAGTGCAATCCTCCCGGAGTGTCAAATCTATGGACATGTATCCCCTACTATCAACAGTCAGGATGAACTCTGACACTTCAGCCTTCGGGAGTTCTCGCATCTTCGCACAATATTTCCTACGAAGTGACTTTCCTCCAAATTGGAAGATATTCTGACACCTTTCCTTGGAGATCGATGACTCAGGTGAACTTCGGCCTCCGAGCCTTCGAGATTTCTCACTTCACACAAGCCATTTTCCTCTGGAGCACTAAACCTCTAAAGTGAAGGATCTGGTGCCATGTGTCTCCTGGCGCCAATGGCTAGGATGGACTTCGGGACTTCCGGACTTCAAGAGGTTGACTCACTCCTCGACTGAAATCTCCTAGATTTGGTCAACGTCGGGTTGACTACCTCATATATCTGACGGTCGGGATGGCTCTCTGGCATCCTCATATCTAAGGCCCAGATTAACTTCGGGACTTCGGGACATTGGGGATTTTACCTCCCTTACAATGAACTTTCTCAATTCATCGAACCCATGAAGTCTAAGGGACTCAAGGGGTTAACTTTTGTTCTCCTTCTCGTATCCAATGGTCAAAACAAACCTTGGCTCTTCCTGAATAGATCTCGTTTGTTTTTCTTCCAAGAAAAGGAACCTTCCCTTTCGATACTTCAATCTATATATTCTTCCTGAGCTTTGTTAGCTCTGAAAGGCTTAAGAGATTTGTGCTCTTTCTCTTGAAATTAATGCTTGGAATAATTATTTCATGCAACCCTTACGCTCATTCCTCAACTCTATAACTTAAGTGGTTCTCGGTCTCTACCTGCCTCGCAGAGAGGCTATGCATACATGCACTATCTCTCCTGAGATTTAGAAAACTCCTTCCTCCAAGAGGCATAGAATGACTGGGAGTGTCGACATGCATACGTGAAACTATGCCCAAGGTCGATGAACTCACAGTTTGTGGCTCTATATTAATCCAGCACAAGGTGCAAGCATTTATGAGTACAAATCATGTCAAATCCATTTAACTTCTTACTTTCCTAATTACACAATCAAGCAGACACAAAAATGGATACAGTATAAATCATTAAGCAAACATATCCATCCCTGTAACATTCATAGAATATCCAACTTTAATTCATAGTACCACTTAAATACACAAGATATGTGATTACTTATCTATTACAGGTGGTAGCCAACTAACTGATTTTGGGTTTTCTCTCTTCCACCCAACCATAGGCTAAGAGGCATTCATTCTTAGCACTCTGGCCACCCCCATGCCAAGCCATGATATCACCAGGGAACTCTCGCAGTTTCTCAAGGATTCTTTCTTTGTTTCAGCTTCTTCTCGGGTTCTGTTCTCTGCAAACTTTCAGATATTTCTTTCTCTATCGTGGCCTTGGTGAGGTTTATCAGATTCTCACTCAGCATCAAGCTCATTGCCTTCTATTCATCATTTACTGGAGAGCTCCGCGCATTCTCCTCTCTGTCTCTATCTATCTATTTCCTTGTCTCCATTTTCTGTATATCTTTTCCCAGGATGGTTCTCAACCCATCATGTTCCTTTTCTTAGAAGGGAACTTAGTTCATCTTGGTATTCCATACCCAGTGGTACTTTGGGATAACATTCTGCAGCTATTCCATGCTTCCATTCATGGGAGTGGTTGATAATTCAACCACTAGTCCTTTCTTCATTAACTGATTTCTCTCCTTGGGATCCGAAGGAGGTTTATTATCCTCATCAAAGGGAAATTTTGGGTTATTTGATATAATGAACCCTCTCTTATAGTTTTCACATTATTTCCTCTAGTGATATCATGGCCAGTACTTGCAAGGATTCACCCCCACAGTCAATTATTGGCAACTCAAACAATAATACATTTACATTGTTCCCATGACATATCATGGTAACCCTAATTAATGATTAATTACAAGTTGGGGGAAATAGGGGTGTTACAATCCCCTCCCCCTTAAAAGGAAACATCATCCTCGGTGTTTTCTCACTAACAACTATCATGCTTTTCTCATTCAGCCACTTTAGAAGTCTTGACCTTCTTTCTCGGTCAGGTCCTTTTTCAGACCCTTAATCTTCATCACCTGCTTTCAATAATTCTTGGACAACAAGCACATTAATCATAGTCTCATGCGAAAACATTTTACTGTTGCATAAAATTTCTATGAAAATTTCAAAATCTAGCACAATAATTGTCTACGCAATTTGTGGATTTGTATCCACAAGGTTGTCTTGTTATCCAGGCTCATTGTTTTTCTTTGACATACCCATTGGGTGCATGATACCCATCAATAGTTTACAAGAACTATAAAGGTTTCATCTTCCTTGCGGTCACTCACCCTCCAGGCCCAGGCTCAGGCATCCCGTTCTCTGCTATACACTCCCTCGGGTGATCCATCTTGCCTTGCCAAGGTTTTCTCACACAGGAAGAGCCACCCATCATGTGCATGATACCAATCAATAGTTTACAAGAACTATTAAGGTATCCTCTTCCTTGTAGTCACTCACCCTCCAGGCCCAAGCTCAGGCATCCCCTTCTCTGTTATACAGTCCCTCGGGTGATCCATCTTGCCTTGCCAAGGTTTTCTCACACAGAAATAATTCTAGAGACTCTATCAAGTCTTACAGTAGAGGCATCCCTCAAAATTTCTCTATAGAGGTGTCCCTCTGGCTTGTGTTACCTCAATAGAATATATTCTAGGCGATCATGGCTTACCATGGGGTTCTCATGTCTCAGCAATAGCCATTTTTCATGCTTTTACAGCTTGATAGCCTTCTGGCTCAGCTAAAGTTAGGGACGAAGGTTACTCTCCTTATCCTAGCACAGAAATAGTTAGGGACAAAGGTTTCTCTCCTTCTCCTGACTCAATCATAGATGGGGATGAAGGTTACTCTCCTTCTCCCGAGTCAGTCTCTATTTCATGCGATCGGATTATACTCTTTCTCATAGTTCTCCCTCGAACCCGAGAGCTCATTTTCTCATATTTGCACTCTTCGCAGATCTTTTCCTTTCACTTGTATCACAGGTATATAGAAATTCATGAGACATCATAAATTTTAAATTCAAAAATTTTCTTGTAAATCTGTCATCCGCAAATTTCCAAATTCCACATTCTGTTCTCATATTTTTTTCGCACACGAACCAGATTCATAATTATGGGAACTTCCTTCCCATAGAGGTTTGGCTCAGCATGCAATTGGTCTTCCTTATGGTTTACAATGTTGCCATATTCAAGACTCCTTTGCTTCCTGCACTTCAACATTCCTTGCAGTTTGGCTCAGTGGGCAATTGGTCTTCCTTATGGGCTTACAATACTATCATATCCAAGACTCATTTCCTCCTGCAGTTTCAACATTCCTCAGTGAAACAAATTGTTAGTTTCCATGCACTTTATGACAAGTACTTTTCCATGGTGTGTTGGAGTTTAACCAAGCTTTTCACCATATGGTTTATTTATTCTCATTCATTGTTGCAGCAAGACTATGTTTGTGGCTACAGGATGATCATGATCCCAAATCAATACATATGACACTACAAGTTTCAAATGAATTCCTTTAAGCATTCCTCCTTCATTAATAACCAGGGTGTCAACACTCATGGCACCCCAAATTTGGTTTTCTCTAACACCTATACAATGTAAGTAGAAGTGTTGGAAGGTCCTCCTTCCTTAATGGGAAATACATTGTCTGTCCTTTATGTAAACATGCATTTTCTCAATGCATTCCATGCAACGTGCGAACTATGAGCATATTTATTCCCATAGAATTGGTCCCCGCGACCACAGTCTAATGTAGAGTGATAAACTCTACCTTCCTTGACTGGCCCAGATGAACTCTGTTTTCTCTTCATGCGATCGAGAGATGTGACCTTAGCTCTATTCTTTTCAGGTGCTATATGTTCAACTCTCGTGTCTAGGTGTTATGATCTTGACTAAAATCCTTGTCTGCAATTCGACGGTGAAGATCTGTATTTGCCCGGATCCAACGGTGGCAAGGGACTGTAGAGACTGAACTAGCTCGTTGTTTAATTCTCCTTCCGACCTCCACAACAAATACGGGTCATCCTATCTACGATAAGATCCCAAACTCAAAACAATGCTATATTGAATTTAGATTATGAGTACAGGTCTCGACGTTAACCCGTGTGCATATGCAATCTTTGCAATGATCGCGGGTTGTCGATCATAGCCCTCGATTGATTTTAACCACAAGATTTCCAAATAATAATGCTAACATAGAAATGTTTGGCCGAGAATTTAGATTGAGAACATGATTTGTAAAATCTAGCCATCGAACCCAATCACAGTACAAGTTTACGGGGCGTTAATGCATATATTCCTTGCAAGTCCACCCACCAATCATTCACACATCAACAATTCACAGTGATTGTGGAATCCCCAATGTGTTCACTCTTTATCCGAGAGTTCAATCTCTGAAATCTAAAAAGTGCTTGCTCAACTCTTTTAATCGTGGTCATTGACCATCCACCTCGACAATATCAATGGTGTAGGTTGATTGCGGGTCATGAACTAGCACGCATGTTAATTCCACTTTCATGCCCCACAATGAATACGGGTCGTCTGATCTATGATCGGACCTCAAACTCAAAACAAAACTATATTGAGATTATATTATGAGCATAGGCTCCATCGTTAACCCACATGCCCATTCAATCTCCACAGTGAATACGGGTCGTCGATCTTATTGAACGACTGGCGTTTGATCCGTTAACTCCATTGGGTCTTCAAGTAAATTTGATGAGTGAGATCAGTTTCCTTCCAATGAACGGATCACGTTCATCTCCTCTATCATGCTCTCGAGTAACCTAATTTGATCAGGGTTTTCTTCCTGAATCATACTCTACTTGGGTATCTGAGACATACATCTTCCTTCCAAAATTTCATGTATAACATTCAATTCCATGAAACATATTCAAAATTTCCTAGCATATCTTTATGCACTTCATCACATTACCCTCAAAGGTTTTCATGAATGTAATACAGACAGTTATTAATTATTTCTACAGTAATACAATCATCATCACTATGGTGTCCAAACATTTACTTTTATTAGTAAATCATCTTTCTCATTCCAGAGGAAACATAACACATAGAAATAAAGGAGTTATGGGCTCTCCCATTTTTCCCACTCCTTCCACACAGCCTGGGGATTTCAACCTAGCTGATTTATTTCTAAGGCCTTACTTCCTTTGCTTGGTGTGGCTTCAACCAATCCTATTCAATCAAACATACTTATTTATCCCTTCTCTTTTCCCAGTTGTACTTGTTCTCACAGCTGCTCATCTAAGACCTACAACCCTGTAATCCATTCAGAGTTGTTAGGGTGGACAAGTGTTCCTCCTTTTTCCTCTTCTTGGATTTTTGCAATTTATTCCAGGTTGGGATCTCCCTACTCTTTTCCTTGAGCATCCTTGGTTAGGCCTCACTCTAACCTTTTTGGATACATTAGCATGTTTTAATAGCAATCTTTTCATTCATAGTGGGTCATGAACATGTGCATCTTGCACATTATCATTCGGTTCTCGGAGTGCTTAACATTCAGTTGTTAGTCTTCCACCTACACATTTTGTTTTAAAAATGTAATCCAGGATTCTTATATAGGCAGGCTTTGCAGCCCATTTCCTAACCTTCAGCAATCATTAGGGTTGTGACTCTGTTCTTCTGACAAATCCCTTACATAGTTTCTTCACAGGGAACTCCTTCAACACGCAACTTAATAATTGCATATCCATCACTATCTGTGATGGCCTCAACCTTGAATTAGCTTCGGCTCATTACTAAGCATTCTTTAAGGAACATAGACATGCATTTCTGACATGCATCTCGATTACGTATCCACACATATTCTATTTTTTTTTAACTTACATCCATGATGTACTTAGCCATATTCATAATCATAAGCCTGTGTGTAGCTGCCATAGATATATTTCATAGCGTACATACATATCTACTTTAAAATCAATCAACTCATGATTGTTTACAATCATTCTCCTGTGATACTCAAAGGCATAATCATTTGCCTCTTATTATGACAACAAATCATCCTTGCTCGTTTACTCTTTCATCAATTTTTACTGGCTTTTCCTAGGGATATGGAGCACATTCCCCTTAAGATATCATTCAAAACATAACTTCCATGACTCTTCAGAAAGGATTCAACCAGTCATCCATGGTATTCATTCAATCTTGGCAAGTGCTATGCTTGCCTCACATTTCACTCATCAAGGAAACCATATTGAGCCTTTAGTATACTTATACTCTTACAAAATACATGTGCATCACTTGCACATTTAATATCATTCATACCTAAATGGTATTAATATCAGGCTTCATATCAAGAATCTTCTCAATGCATTAAATCCATGCGCTCAAGCATACACACACAACTAAGTATTCATCGTACTAGCTTAGTTTTATCATTAGTGTTCTTTAGTTAGAGATTACATTCGCTTACATGACTAATTTCACAGTTATAACTCATACTAATGTTGCCTTCTCTTTATGGAAATAACCAACCATGGTCACTTTCCCTTTTATACTATAACAGCTGGCAAGAAAACCTTCTTGCCTCAACTTCTATAGGACTTTACCCATCTCACCTTTCCTCTGGTCATGAGGAGTTATATACTTCGAGTTTAATATAAAGAAGTAATTATACTACCAAGGATCCTACATGATCCTATCAGATTCCTTTAAGCCCACAAAGGTATTAACCATTATATAATCAGTGATCATCAATGCCTGACGTTCCAAATTCCCATGCTTAGAGGTAGTGTTACGAACACCAGGTCATCCGTCATTCGGGCTTCATCTACCCTTGACAGAACCCTTCCACCTTCATCTATCCACATTCAAATCTTGTTACTAATGTTAATTACCATATCCCTACTCTGGTAAGAGTAGTTATGACTTTGACAAAGGGTTAAAGAAATTCTTCTGCTGAAGTTCAACAAGAATTCCCAAAATCACAAGTTCAATCTACAGTCCTTCTCCTCAAGGAGTAAATGCAAATAACAATACCTCTTTATGTGACTCGTGCATGAGCCCAAAAGGCCAAGTTTTGTAACCATGCTCTGATACCAATTTGTAACACACCCATGACCCTTGAGAGAACATTACCCTTATTAAGGGGTCTCTATTTCATTCTTCTCTTCCAGGGCTTTCCAGTCACGGCCTCCATGCTCCGAACTGAGCTCAAAACTAGAAAATATCCTCTTCTAAGTCCTTCAGGTTCTTCCATTCCCCTTATACTTGCATATGATAATGAGTTGTGACCAGACACCAAAACAACAGGCACTAAGACAACCATTGCATGAATTCCCCCAAAAATGGAAATTCTTCGATGTTCACAATCCAACGTCGTGTGTCCTTGGGGATTCCAAAAGTCATGATTCACTTCGGTACTTTGGCATTCAGAAGTTTCAAACATTCCTATTCCTTTTTCCTCCAAAATACATTTTACCCGGAGTTAAAGATCAAGCGTCATGCGTCCCTTCGCAATCAACAGTTGTGATCCACTTCAAGAGTCTGGCCTTCAGGAATCTCAACTCTCAACTTCTCCATGCTCACTTGGTCCCAGAGTGTTTTACCTAGAATCCACGATCTATTGACATGTTTCCTCCCATATATCGATGGCCCCCAGCTACTTTGGCTATTTGGGCTTTGGGAGTTTCAAACTCCTATGCACTCATTCCTCCCGAAGTTCTTTCACTCGGATACAATGGATTTTCACCATGTGTCCCCCTATATCTGACGATCCAGGTTCTCTTTGGCTCTTCAATCTTTGGGATTTTCAACTCCTGTGCACTCTTTCCTCTCCGAATTGATTTCACCCGAATACAACTTATTTCTACCACGCGTCCCTCTGGATCTGACGGTCTATGTTCACTTCGGGACTTCGGCGTTCGGGTGATCTGAACGCTCCAACAATCTGTCCTCTCAGAGTACATTCTTTCAAAGTCAAAGATCGTGCACCACGCATCCTTCTCAATCAAATTTGATGGTTTACTTTGGGATTTCAATGTTCAGGAGTTTCTACCTTTCCACACTCACTTTCTCCCGAAAGGATTTCACCTGGAGTTAATGATCTATCGACGCATGTCTCCCACGAATCGACGGCTACAGATCACTTTGGGGCTTCGTGCTTCAGGGGTTTCAAATTAATAACCAATGAAAACCTCTAAAGTGCAATCCTCCCAAAGTGTCAAATCTTCAGACACACATCCCCTACTATCAACGGTCAGGATGAACTCTAGAAATTCGGCCTTCAGGAGTTCTCGCCTCTTGCCACAATATTTCCTACAGAGTGAATTTTCTCCAAAGTGGAAAATATTCTGACACCTATCCTTGGAGATCGATGGCTCAGGTGAACTTCGACCTCCGAGCCTTTCGGAGTTCTCACTTCACACAATCCATTTTCCTCCATAGCACTAAACCTTTGAAGCGAAGAATCTGGTGCCCCGTGTCTCCTGGCACCAATGGCTAAGATGGACTTCGGCACTTCAAGACTTCGGGAGGTTGACTCACTCCTCGACTAAATATTTCAGAGTTGGTCAAGGTCGAGCTGACTACGTCATATATTTGACGGTCAGGATGGATCCTGGGCATCTTCATATCTAAGGCCCAGATTAACTTCGAGACTTCGGGACTTCGGGGATTTTACCTCCCTTACGACGAACTTGCTTAATTCACCCAACTCACAAAGTCTGAATGACTCAAGGGTTTAACTCTCGCGCTCCTTCCTGTATCCAACGGTCACAATGGACCTTGGCTCTTCCCAAATAGATATCATTCGTTCATCTTCCAAACAAAGGAACCTTCCCTTTCGATACTTCAAACTCACTATTCTTCCCGAGCTTTGTTAGATCTGAAAGGCTTAAGAGTTTTGCGCTCTTTCTCTTGAACTTAATGCTTGGTAGAATTCTTCCGCACACCCCTTACACTCATTCCTCAACTCTAGAACTTAAGTGGTTCTCAGACTCTGCTTGCCTCGCAGAGAGCCTATGCATACGTGCACTATATATCTTGAGCTTTAACAGACTCCTTCCTCCAAGGGACTCAGAACAACTAGGAGTGTCGACATGCATAGGTGAAACTGTCCCCAAGGTCGACGAACTCACAGTTTGTGGCTCTATCTTAAGCCACCACAGGGCGCAAGCATTTACAAGTAAAAATCATGTCAAATACATATAATTTATTACTTGCCTAATTACATAATCAAGAAGACACAAAAATGGATACAGTATAAATCATTAAGAAAACATATCCATCCCTGCAACATTCATAGGATATCCAACTTTAATTTACATTACCACTTAAATACACAAGATATGAGATTACTTACCTATTGCAGGTGGTAGCCAAATAACTGGCTATGTGTTTTCTTCCTTCCACCCAACCATAGGCTTAGAGGAATTCATTATTAGCACTATGGCCACCCCCATGCCAAGCCATGATATCACCAGGGAACTCTCGCAGTTTCTAAAGGATTATTTCTCTGTTTCAGCTTCTACTCGGGTTATGTTCTCTGCAAACTTTCAGATATTTATTTCTTTGTCATGGCCTTGGCGAGCTTTATCAAATGCTCACTCAGCATCAATCTCACAGCCTTCTGTTCATCATCCACTGGAGAGCTTCGCGTGCTCTCCTCTCTGTCTCTATCTATCTATTTTCTTGTCTCTATTTTCTGTATATCTTTTCCCAGGATGGTTCTCGACCCATCATGTTCCTTCTGTTAGAAGGGAACTCGGGTCATCTTGGTACACCATACCCAGTGGTACTTCGAGCTGACGTTCTACAACTAGACCATTCTTCCATTCATGAGAGTGGTTGATAATTCAACCACTGGTCCTTTCTTCATTAACTAATTTATCTCCTTGGGATCCGAAGGAGGTTTATTATCCTCATCAAAGGTAAATTTGGGGTTATTTGATATAATGAATCCTCTCTTATAGTTTTCACATTATTTCCTCTAGTGATATCATGGCCAGTACTTTCAAGGCTCCACCCCCATAGTCAGTTATTTTCAACTCAAACAATAATACATTTACATTGTTCCCATGCCACAACATGGTAACCCTAATTAATGATTAATTACAAGTTGGGGGAAATAGGGGTGTTACAATAAGAATGTAAAGTTTGAACTTCGTGGAAAAACGTTTGAAGCTCCATCCAACCTATCACACTCTCTGATATTGAGAGTCACCCTACACATATTGAACAAGTCTCAAGTGCACAAAATCAACAGTAAATTAAGTATTCAAAAATACCTCCAACGGTCCAAGTTCTTATCCCAAGCAAACTAGGATATCACACCCAAGAACATCAAACAAGGTCAATCACCTCTCTTGGGTAAAATTTATCTAAAATACAAGCTCCCTCTTACACCTAGAGTGGTCTTAGCCACAAATGCTCCAATACCATGCACAAATTCTTGTACTTTAATAGTTTAATCCAAAATAGAAATTTCACCTCTTTGACTAGAGGTTTCCTGGATCTTAACCCTATGAATTTTAAACCTCGGGGATGATATGAAATACAGAAAAAATAAAATAAAAAATAGCAACAGAAAGAGAACAATACTTCAATTCATAATAGCCCAATGTTATAGGGAATCCATATATATAAGATACCAAAGTTACTTGATAAGTTTCAACCCTCTAGGGAAATATTATCATGCATAAACCATATATAAAAAATCATTTTATAGTAATTATAAAAGTAGTGAAATGACCCTTAGATTATTGAATTATGATGTCAAATCACTCAAAAAAAAAATCTTTACTTATGTTGAATTAGTAAGATATATGTAGCTATAAATTACAATTCAAAAAGAACATACATGGTCTAGAAATCAAATATACAACTTACACAAGTTATAGACACATGAAATATTAATTAATATACACAAGATGAAGTTGGTGTGCATACCATATTCTTATCATGAGAACAGTACAATCCACTACCTCTCCAAAACCCTAGCTAGATAAAACCAAGAAAACCCTAGCTCAACCGACGAGCTCCAACATGCATGAATCACTTAAACAAGTTCTATATGGTAAAACATCAACTTCTCTTCCTTTTCTTCACCAAATACACATAGGGTTTCATCATAAAACCCTAATCTCAAACATCCAAGGGATGAAACCCTAAACCTATACTTTAAGATTATTTGGGAGTATCATGAAACTCTAGAAACTCAAATGGAGAGAGAGACCATGTACAAGTGAAGAACCAAGAGAGAGAAGATGAATAGTGCAACTCCTCCTCAAGATCACATCTCTACATAAGACTGAAATATAAGGATGAGTGAATGCATGAATGAGAAATATTCTCTCCTTCCTCTATGTGTGTGGGGGGGGGAGGTAAGGGAGGCCAAAAATACAGTGTGGATCTAATCCTTTACAAGAAACCTCCCGTAAACTCATGTAGGAAAACACAAGTGAAGCACTCCATTCTAATGGTATACATTCCATGCTCCAAGGTGATTTCGTACACAATAATGGATCCAAGATGATGTAGCTACATAATGTTCCTTCGAACCTCTCTATCACAATCCCATATGAACTCCATTATTCATCCTAAGTCATGTAATCCACTAGTCCCACTATGCCTACATGAACAATGTCATAGATTATGCATACTTGAGCCAATTCCAAGCCTTCATCGAGGAATCCAAGCAACCCCATGTTTTATACGGCCGAATTCCCTCCTCTAAGATGAACAATTCTCCTCCTCCTAAGTATGGTGTTCTCAGAGAAATTGAACCTCTCCATCGAACCATAATGAAGGATGTCCACCAATCTATCAAGATAAATCTGACGCCGTAGGAAATAATGCTAATAAAGCACCCAGCTGAGGTCAAGAAACCATTGAGCAACTTGTCTCCAAAGTTAAAATCTGTCATGGGTCACCTTCCATGTGCAAGTCTATCTCGAACCATCCAAGGGATAAACATACACCATGTACCTAAAATATCATGAATCACACCCAAACATGGTGTAAAAACTTTTGGAGTAACCCAAAATATAACACTTTGTCCATTTGTGTGGCTTGAGACTACTTCTTAACCCTTGTTATGTCAATATGATGATCAACAAGGTACAACTCTCACAGAAAGTTGAATTTCCTAAGTTGGGAAGAATATATTGTGCCTCAAACCACAAATCAACCAAATAATCCCTCTATGATACCAATATTGTATGTAAACCACCTTGGAAATTCCAATGGTTAACTCGCCAAAATAGATCTAAATTTAAAATGACTACAGTGAGCCCATGCTCAATTGTGAGACTATCTTTTTTGTATTTTTTAACACTTTTTGCAGAAATAAAAACAAACCATTTAGATTCCTTAACTAATATAGCATATGAAATAGATTACAATAGCAAGACTCACACAATGGAACATGTTATCCCCATTTCCTAGGGATAACTAAGGAGATTATGTCTCTAGGCTCTCAAGTTGCAGATATGAAGTACCAAGAGACAGATGGTTGATAGTGTAGACTTGCACAGATAGAGGCATGCCTCACCACCACATATCTTAGATTCATCACGATGGTATCCATCACACCAGATTGTTTCCGAAAGACATTGGGTCTTTCTCCACGAGGTACAAGACAGGTATTACGATGATTGTCATTTCAATATTTGAATCATTTAAGTATGTTGAATTTAAAGTTTCTTTTAATTATGTAATGTCTACTTGGAAGTTATGCTCCTTGCCTTGTTTCACCTTGGTGGTTGACATTGTGCCCTAGTAAGTGGTCACCCTTAAGGATAGGTTTGATACTGGGAGGTCCACTTAACAAGTCACCATGACATTCCTGATCATAATTACCACTTTCCACACTTCATCCCCTCCCCTCCTCATCGTTTGGGATTTTCGGGTGCACTGACCCAAGAAGGGATTGTCCCTCATTTCATGGAAAGAAGGGGTTGAAGGCCTAGAGGTTTGTAGCTGGAAAAAGATAAAATCCAATCATGAACCTTCTATATTCTCACCCAGGGATCCTGAGGAGAATTAAATGTCTCTCATAAGAAACTAATGGGGCCCGTGCAAAATAATAAATGCAAAAACTGCCAACCTAGGTAGAGCATGTGTGGGCAATTTTCTTCATGCTTAGGTAGAATTCCCACACATTTTCTTCAACTTGGGGAAGCATAATGTGACTGAGGTAGAGTTAATGTGGGAAATGTTTTTCATGCTTAGGTATAAGCTCCACCTTGGCTTCAACCTGGAAACATCTTAAAAGAACAAAAGGCAATAAATGGGCTTGGAAAAATGATGCATTGAAAATGAAGGTGTAACACACCCTCTACAAAGGCACCCGTAAATGAGACACTAGGATTCCATGTATTTCATGAAACCCATGCCCAAAAGTATTTCCCCCATCTACTTCATCTTCTACATATGGCTTAGAGGGGGTTCAACCTGGAAAAAACTCCTTGACTTAAGGGATGATTCACCAAACAGGTCACTCTGTCAACCCTCCCATACCTAAACTTGGCAAGTTACATAGGGTCTTTGAGCACTTGTTCAATTTGATGAGGTTGTTTTTTTTAAATGATGATTAGGTGACTCTTTTAATGATTTGATTTACTTATCATGATGCATTTGACTTGAGATCCTTGGAGAGTGTATTCATTATCTTTGTAGGACCTTGCTTGTTGGACAATTTGGGAAGAACAAGCCTATCTTGGGATTCCTTGGGGCATGAATCCCATAGGATGGACACCATGGCCCACACATCAGATGATGATGATATCCTTTGGAGGCTTAAAATACACTTAGGATAACCTCACCTAGCCCCTACAAGCCCAACATTTTGTCTTTGGAGGTAAAAACGTCGCATTTAGAGGGATAGGGTTTGGAGTGGTGTTATTGTATAAATCCGTAAGTGCGGACACAAACCGATCTCCCTAGATCCACTCGGATCTAGAACAAAGCAAGACAAAATAATACTCTTTCCCAAGATTTCGACTATTGAATGTACTAGAAGGAAAGAACAAAGGACATACCTTATGATTGCTTCCTATGGTATGTGTTTCTCCTACTTCACTCCAATGCTCTTATGTAGTCAATACCAAGACAACACAAACCAACCAAAGTGAAGAAGGCACAATCTATCCAATAGTCAATCTATGTATATGATCAAGGAGTTATACAATAAAGTGGAAATAGCTTTATGGGAAAGGGACATATTACTGTATCATATTGATGGAAAGTAAAGATTACAACATGAGCCTTGATGTTGCAAACTTCCTTTCGATGGCTCTTGACTCTGACACACACAATTGCTCACTTGTATGAAGAAGATCAACCACCTTTGATAAATTTGTTGGAGTTCTCTTAGCTGTTGTAGCATCGGTCCTTCACACAATTATTTTCACTAATTCTCCAATGAATCTCTTACTTGTTTGCCTCTAACCTTTTCCATGAGAATCCCCTCAATATATAGGAGAGAATTAATTAGTTACTTGGATAAGAATGATCCCAAAATATCAGGAAATCTAGTACTTAGATAACCATTTGAATGCCATCTCATCTTTCTAGAAGATTCCCTTCTAGAAGCTTCGAGAATTCATCTTTTTCCCTTCTTTAGAAAGTGTTCGCACCCTAGCAGTTATACACAGTGTGAACTTCTTGCACCCTGGCTTAAGGAAGCCTGCGAGAATCATACATTCTCGCAGGCAACTATACTATCAGCATGCAAACCTTCTTCAAAAATGATATTTCTGGAAAGAGAAGAAAGTAACTTTTCTTGGGAGAAAGTTCTAATGAAGAGCCTGAGTGCACCATAATCAATACATCATCATGACGACCAAAATCATCGATAACAGAATGCTCTTGTGCAGTGGATCTATGTGTCACAAATTATACATACTCCATCGCAACCTGGATTACAAAGATAATATCCAGGGTCTTCAATCTCGTCGCCCAAAGTACGAATCTAACCATGTGATTACATGTGTTGAAGTCGAACATGGTAAAAACCACTTGATTACCAGTCATTGATGAAACCGTTAACAAGTGCGAGGGAAATCACCAATGATGTCAATGACTCCCAAGGTACCATAGTACAATCCATCGAGTGTGAATAAATGAGTTGATGTCGAACACCCGATGGAATCTTTCGATCAGGGGTCAATGATGTAAACCCACTGTCGAAAGCGAGGAAACCTGCCATTGAGGCATGCAAGTTCCAAGGTACTAAATAATTTCTAAGTCTTGATTCCAGATAATGAGTTGAAGTCGACGAAACAAAACTTGTCACAGGAGGGCCTTAATGTATCCCCCATCAATGACACGAAATGAGTAACGGATTTTGAAGGTGAAACAGAGCATTTTACAAATTGGACTGGACACAGGGAAGGCCGACACGGAGAGAATGGATAACTGCAGATGGCCGACTCAATATAGGTTTCATATGGACTTCTCTTGAACATATGAATGACACGACCAATGATTTGGCAGCATTGACTCAAAGACAACACAGGGAATGACCTTGTAGTAAATTGAATGAGAGACAAATGGATTTCCCAAACCGGCTTCAAATGATGAATAGGGGGTGTCATGTTCAAGAGCAACACTTACTTCCAATCAATACGAAGATGAAACATATCCCTTTTCCCAAATTTTCCTCCACCATTTCTGGCAAGTACCTCTTTATTTTTATGCAAGCTTGAAGAGGATCACATATGCTTGTTGATATAAGCTCATCCTCCGAACGAGTCCCTCGGAGTATTTTTAACGAACCCTAAGAAGGAGTGGTTCAGTCCCATCACGGGTCTGTCAATGTTTGTTTAACGAGTCCAGAGATAGAAAACTCGAAGGTTTTTCAAGATTATAGAGTTTGGAAAAACACTTAAAAGAGAACTCTCTCAGTTCCTTTTTCATAAAATAGTCTGGACGAGACCAAAAAAGAGAGAAATTATCTCTCACCAAACGCGTACTTCAAATACTTTAGTGAGCGTGAAAATAGCAAGGTCGCTCGACGATCTTTTCATGTTTAGAGAGTCTGAAAAGAGCTTAAAGAGGACTCCAGGGGGGTTCCTTTTTCGTATAACCTTGTTGAGCTCGAAAAGGTGATAAACGTATGCTCGACCACGTTCTCATGTTTTTACGAGCACAAGAACGGAAAAAAACGACGCTCGAGGTTTTATGTAAAACTCATAAAAAACCCTCAAAAACACGCCATAGCGAAGAAAAATGTGTCCATATCCTTGTATTTAATTATCAACGTCATCACATCTGCAAGTCATTACACTCATATTGATATTAGGGATTAGTTTTAATCAATAAATAAGCATAAAACCCAAAATGACATAGTAAAAAGTAAATTAAATAAGTAAATAATCATTTTTACCACATCATTTCACATTTCCACTATTGAGCTCCAAAACCTTCTTTTTACCCTCTGAGTTTGGTGTTAATTTTCATGGTTTACCCTATTCCATGGTTTCCAAAACCTTCTTTTTACCCTATTGAGCTACAAGAGACCATTCGACGAGTCGTCTGCAGAATTAAGGTAAGCTCTTCATTCTTGACATTTTCATGGTTTAAATTTTTGATTTCATTGGTTAGTTTTTCAGTTTCAAGTGGTTTTTTGAACCCTACATGTGCATTGGCATTCTCGCAGGCAGCCCATACGGGACCTGCGAGAATGATGCATTCTCACAAGTGAGCCTTAAGCCACCTGCGAGGTTCTCGCACTGTGCTAATGGGGCATCTGCGAGAACCACAAACTCCAAATTTTTTTAAAATATTTAGCCAATGAAAAAGATCTAGATCATGAATAAAATCATTAATCCTCCTCTTATGTTCCTTGTGCAGATAAATAGCCACAAACATGATGCTTGAGTGGCGTGAAAGAGAACATGAAGAGGATAATGCAAATGACGAGAATCATCCTCCCACCATAGCAGCATTGAGAGATTGTGGGCTCTTAAAATACTTTCGCATCCCGGGCATGAGGGCCCAAGTCAGACTACTAGAGTTCCTGGTCCGTATGTGGGACCCAGATCAGCACGTTTTCAATGTAGGAGCTCACACTCTGTCCATAGACATTGATGACATATACTTTTTGACTTGATTGTCTAGGTGCGGGTATTATGTCAGCCTGACCGGTAGTAGAGGTGGTGGGCTAAAGATAAGTGAGTACTGCAATCAATACTGTGTACCTGAGGCTGAGAGGAAAAAGGGAAAAGTGGCTATCTAGGGGGTACAAGACTTGACCCTCCGCACTATACTTTTTACCATAGCTCGGATGGTTGGGAGTTCTGCTCCTCATATGGCATTACAAAGCTACTTCCAGTATGCCATTGAGTGTACTGAGCCTCGAGTATTCAACTGGGTGGATGTTGTGCTTCACAGTATCAAAAGGCAATTAACCAAATGCAGGCGAGGTGAATTGAAACAATTTGGGTATGGTTCTTTGTTGGTTTCCTTCTTCCTCGAGAGGGTCCCCGTATTTAGACTACAGGTTGAGTGGGACTTCCCGGGTCCTAGGGATCCAAGAATGTTGAGGTGGTGTTGGCTCATGGCCCGGCACGTGGCAAGACCAATCGTCAAGTACGACGATATTTTCTTTGACTGGATTCAAAACCAGATGTTGATGGTCGATGACTACGCTTATGCCGGGTTTGATTTTCGAGGAGATCCGGATTTAGCACTGCCTGAGGACGCTCAGTGGGGAGACCTCGGTAAGAAGTTCACGCATTTTCTCTTTTTAAATGTTTTTGAATTTTTATCATATTTAAATGTTTTTGTTTTATATATTTATCTAAAGACTAACACAAAATGTGTTGATAACACAGATGTTGGACCATATAGACCTCCTGGCACTTCTCCTATCCAGCAACGAGGAGAGGTAGCAGTAGCAGTAGCACAGTATGTCGAAGATTATCAGGTGGTGGAACAGAATTTAGAGGGCCTGACAACAGACATTCCAGATATGACTCTGGAAGAGATTCCACGACGCGATCAGCATCACACTATAGGGGTATCAGCAGCTATGGGTCAACTGCTCCGTAGGGTTGCTAGGGCAGTTGTGTGTTACCGTGAACGTCATCTGTGACATCACTTTGTAGAAGCTATAAGCTTCAAATTTTGATATTTTGGTCTTCGGACAAATTTTTTGTAAAAAATCTCTTGATCATTATATATACAGATGGTTTCTACCGGTTTACTTTATAATGTGTGAATTTTGATGTGTTTAATTTATAAATGGTTCAAATGTCTGTCCAATACATAATTAGCCAATGCATCTGTTAATGTATTAAGACATCTAGGAATATGCCGATATTCAATGCGATCAAAATAACATTCCAAGAGGCGAATTCGCAAATACACCCGTAACAAAGTAGGACTTCAAACAGAATAGATATTACTTAGTTGTAGTACTACAAGCTGCGAGTCCAGTCGCACAACCAAATGATGAATTTCGAGTAAGATAGCATCAACCAATAATTCAATAACAACGCTATACTCTGCAATGTTGTTGGTTTCATGGCCAAGCCATACACCTCGTAAAGATACAAGTTCGTTTGTTGGGGCATAGATTTCCCAGGTAGCGGAAGCTAGGTTCTGAGTACTACGGCTAGCACCATCAGCGAAGCCAATATAGGGTAGCAAAGACTCTGACATCTGGAAATCAAACACAACGTCACATAAGGGTAGAGACCAGATAACATCAAAAGCAAACTAAAGTAACACACACAAAGTATGATACATAAAATACAAGTACTTGTGCACAAATGATTTATGCATAGTACTTCTTCAAGTACAACCCATTCCTGGGTTCACTCAAAGGGATACCATCGTAATCTACCATCTCATTTGCTCCTTTTTCCAAAACTTGGCACATTGGTTTGAATTTCCCAGCTCCTAACGCATCTCGATCCTGTTCATAGAGAAGAACAAGATCACCTTCAGAGAAAATGCGAGGCTTGACATGCTTGTCATATTGTGCCTTGACACATTTTTTCTGGGCTTCTATTATGAGAGTGGCGTCACGTTGAGTTTCATCTAATCGCATCAGATACAATAGACGTTCTTCTTCAGTAGAAGTATTGGGTAAGAGTTCGACAACTAGTTTTAGAGAGGGTATCTCGCATTCTATACGAAGAATGGCTTCCACACCATAGACTAAAGGAAAAGGCGTAAACCCAGTAGCAGATTTGACAGATGTCCGATATGCCCACAATGCCAAAAACAACATTGTGTGCCAACTTGATTTATGAATTCCTATCATCCGTCGAAGCATATTTATAAGAACTTTGTTGATTGCTTCGACCTAGCCATTAGCTTGCGGATAATAGGGTGTTGAGTTATCATGACAAAGACCCAACTTTTTTGTAAGTTCAGACATCATAAAATTCCTAAAATGACTACCGTGATCAGTAACGATAGCTTGGGGAACACCAAAACGAGCTATGACAGGGTTAAAAAGAAACAAGGCTGGAGTCTTTCCAGTATTATCGAATGTTGGCATCGCCTCGGCCCATTTTGTAAAGTAATCAACAGCTACAATGATGTAACCATGCCCCCCAACTGAGTGAGGGTGAAATGTCATGAAATCAATGCCCCATTTCGCAAAAGGACCAACTGAGACCACAGGATGAAGAGGAGCATGATGTGACCGAATTTTCTGATTATAGGTCTGGCAGGCATGGCATTTCTGAATGGCAATATTGTAGTCGTTGAACAAGGAAGGCCAAAAATAACATGCACGTAAGATCTTCTGGGCAGTATCATACCCAGACATATGACCACCACATGCTCCAGAATGGAAGTCATTCAGATCTTTCTTGGCTTCATCAAATGTCAGACAACGTCGAAAAACAGAGTCAATGCCCCGACGGTAAAGAGTATCCTTGAGGATAATGTATTGACGTGCTTGATAACGGATGCGACGTCGTTCAGTACTAGACAAAGCAGGCCGGAAATTCTGGGTTTGGAGATATATAATGATATCCCCATACCAAAGATCGTCAGTACTAATTAGGAAAAGAGATTCATCGGGTAATGAATCTACTGCTACATTTTCCGTGGCAGAGTGAGGAAAATCACATATCAACTCAGCAAAAACTAAGGATTTCTTAGACGTGGCGCGATCGAATTCCAAGTCAAACTCCTGGAGTATGACAATCCATTTGGAGTATTTTCCCCCTAGCAATTGACGTGTCAAAATGTGTTGCATAGGGTTGCAATGAGAAATCACTGTAGTTTTCCGTGAGAGGATATAATGTCGGAAGCGTTGGACGGCTTGAACGGCAGCCAAGGCCAGTTTTTCAACATGTTGATACTTGATTTCAGTGGATGTGAGACTTTGAATCAAGTAATAAACAACATGCTCATCGCCCTTATCATCCTCTTGGACTAGAACCATGCCAATAGTATACTACGAGGCAGCAAGATAAATAAAATAGTCACGACTATAATCAGGAGGAAAGAGAAGTGGAGCTTGTGTGAGGGACAACTTCAAAGCTTCAAAAGCATTGTTGGCAACGGTATCCCAAACGAACTCGGAATCTTTCTTTAGTAGTCGCATAAAACCACGAGTAATCGTGGCGTAATTAGGGATGAAACGACGAAGAAAGTTTGCTTTCCCCTGCAAACTTTGTAACTGGCGCAGTGTAGAAGGAGGAGGGAGATTAAGAATTGCCTCAACTTTAAGAGGATCCACCCTGATCCCTTGACGTGAAACGATAAAACCCAGAAGACGGCCAGATTCTATGCAAAAAACGCATTTATGAGGATTTAAACGAATACGATAGAACCAACAACGAATGAAAATGGTTCGGAGATGAGTGGGGTGATCGACTCGGCGCAAAGAATGAACTGGTAAATCATCCAAATAGGGTTGAACGATATGCTTTATATCATGAAAAGCATAAGACATAGCAGGTTGAAACGTCGCTCCAGCGTTCTTAAGACCAAAGGGGATTTCCCTATAGGCAAAAGTACCCCAAGGACATATAAAAGCAGTTTTATGTTGGTCCTCGGGAGCAATGTTAATTTGATTATAGCCGGAGAAACCATCCATGAGAGAGAAGATTTCACTTCCGGCACAGTCATCGACAATCTGGTCGA
>SNQJ01S0002949.1:802783-827818 GCA_010110895.2 Picea sitchensis | reverse complement strand
ACGTACTACACGGAAAAGTGTTGACACAACGGCGTGCATGGAATCGATCCAGCTACGGCCAAGTAAAAGATTATAATCAAGGGGAGCATCAAAGACTTCCACTTCAACTTGGACCATCTTACCTTCTAGTGTGATAGGCAATGAAGGAAGAACATCGTAAGGGTTAAAACCAGAGCCATTGAAGGCTTTCAGATTATTTTGTGATTCAGTCAAGGGAGGAGAGCCAATGGCTTTCCAACAAGAAAAAGACATTACACACGTTGAGGCACCCTCGTCGATAACAGTTCAGCAAATTTTCTTGTCAGAGACAACAACTTGTATCTGGAACGCGAGTTGCGGGGGTAACCGTGGAATGTGATCATCCAAGTCAAAGACTATTAAATTTTTATCTGTCGGGTCAATTCCACCTATAGCTTTCAACAGTGCCTTCCGTTGTGCAGGACAGGACTGAAGGACTTCAAGGGCTAACATCGTTGAAGGTGCCTGGGCCAGATCTTCAACAATACTGTAGTTCTGGGCCACACGAGCATGAGGATTGAAAGCTGATTTCTTAACGAAACCTTTAGGGGGTGGTCGTAGAACTGTATCAGGGCTCGATCGTTCGAGATGAAGAGGATCGTTGGAGAGGTTTGTACCAAAGCAGGAGGTAAATCGTCAACCTTCTCTTTAGACAGAGTATAATCTTTGGCTCTAGTCGTGAGTGCAACGTTTTTTTCTTAGAATCACCAGTGCACATCAAAACATATGATGTGGTAGAAGTAGATGGTTGGTCATGAATAACCAACTGAGCCTGTTGTTGAGACGGGAAGGTTTGGGACAAGACTGTCGGGGTAGAAGGTTTTGAGGTCCTTTGAAGGAACTTAGTGACCTTGGCACGTCGTGGACAATCCTTCGTGTAGTGATCATCACCATAGATAAGGCAAGGGTAACGGGTTTTGCACTTATCCCGATCTTCAACAGGGGTGTTTTTAGGCTGCTATGTTTGATTATTATTTTTTCCCTCCTTATTCTTGCCTCTCCCCTTTTTAGATTTATTTCTACCGGTCGGGGTAGATTGAACGGCGTTCACCTCAGAAGTTTTACCAGTAGGAGTGGCAGGAGATGGAGCATTTTGAACATTAGAAGAAGCAGACTTAGGGTTCGTGCTTGAAACATAATGTGATTGGGATTGAGCAGTACCAATCACACCGTCAACTGCATGTGAGGCAACTGGAGTAGTTGAAGTGCTGGAAGTACCAGGACGAGGTAAATCAGGTAATAAATCATAAAGTGTCCCCATTTGTGAATAAACGAGATCAAGATATTGAGCACGACCTATAGCCTGCTCCTCAGTGACAACGCCACCCATGGCAATGCCCTTACCAATTTCATTCACAAAGGATTTCGTAAACCATTCGGCCAGTAACTGATCGGGGAGTTCAAGTTTGATGAGACATCGTCTCCTTCGCCACTCATGGATATGATCCGATATATGAGTGCCTTTAGTCTGTTTGAAAGAAGTCAAAATCTCAGTCCCTGTATCATAACGGATCGGTAACTGGTAATGCGTAAGGAAAGCCATAGCTAGGGTGTTGAAATCAGAGAAGAAACCTCGTGGTAATTCAATATACCACTTCGTAGCAGAACCAGTAAGGGTTCGTTGAAAGAGACGTAAACGAATAGAGTCATCCATCAATGAGTTGGATGAACACCATAGGTGAAAATTCATAACATGATTGTTCGGGTCCTCTCCCACTTTGTCATCGAATTTAGGAATGTCTGATGGAAGCTTAGCTAGAATAGTAGGCCATTGGGGAGAGTGACGAATAGGATCATTTAGAATCCTAGACAAATCTGGCAAATCCAAAGTAGCAATAAAAGGTAATTGTCGATTCACCTGTGGATACTGGTGACTTTGGGGTGGAAGACCTGTTGGCAAACCAGTAGGACCGTACGCAGTCTGCCCATAGTGGGAAGACACAGGCTGATTCGGTGGTGGTTGGAGAGGATAGTAGCTCGGGGGATTATAACCTTGAGAGGGGACATTAGTTTGAACATTTGTACCCCAAATAGGATTTGGTATACATGGATAGGGTTGGCCAATAGTAGGGACAGGCTGCTTCCCCCCAATCGTTTGAGGAAGATTTTGTATCATCTGATTCCAATACTGAGCCAAAGCAGGAAGTATATTTTGTCCAAACGGTGGGGTTGGTCCCCCTATCGTCAGTGGAGTTCCAACTGGAAGTTGTGTGCCAATCGTAGGTTGTGTAGTAAGTGGATTATGTCCGGTAAGAGGAAATGGAATCGTACCACCTTGTCCACCAACGGGAATCTGCAAGTTAGGTGTAATGGACAGTATAGTGCCACTAGGATTAGGATTGCCAGGAGGAAATTAAGGGAGCGTCGGAATAAAACTGGGAATAGGATGCCCAGAAGGACCCCCAGGAGTACCAGATGGGGTTTGCGGAGGTGTTGGAATAGAAGCATTCAACAAAGCATTCAACGCATGGTATCCTGGTGGTAGTGTCGGAATGACATCAGGCATTTGTTGGGTATTTATAGGAGCAAGACTAGTTGTAGTAATCTTGGTTGGGACACTCGTAGTATTCGCGAGATGGGCCATCTCGTCAAACAGAACAAAGTGATAAGTGGTAGGCACTGGTATAGTCTCTGTCTTAGAAAACACTGGAGGGTTGATTTCGTAGACTATAGGTGACTCAGTACCAAAAAATACCCTTCGGAAATTACCTGACCAAAAAGGATCTTGGCCTTCTTCCCCGGGAAAATGCCCAACAGCTGATTCAGAAGATGTAACAACTGCTTCTCCGGAATAATTTAATCGCACAAAAGGTTGTTCACCACGGCGAATGCGATTGTCCTCTCTAGTATTGGTAATTCGAAAAGGTTCTAGAGATTCAGTTGATTCCACTTGTGGTGTGGTGACAACTGGGACTTCACTTGTTTCCACGTGTGGTGGGGTAACAACTGGGACTTCACTCTAGTGAGGAGATCCCTCAGGTGTACTGGTAGGCAAGGGTTGAGAATCGTCCATATGCTCTGGAGATAAACCTTGCATTCTACATGAACGACGTGGGGGAGCAATTGTAAACGAGTGACAAGCTCCGTGAAGAAAATCTTATGGGCAACTTCGAGAAACAAATAACACGCACTAGTAAACAAAATCTAGGAATAAATCACCAGGAAAACAAGACCTTCTAATTTCGAAGCCACTAGTTGGTGATGAAATCCAACGTCGTAACAACGAGATGAGAAGGGGCGGGGCTAGGATGGAAAAGTTACGTTGACGACCTGCTTAACGAACTTACACCCTGGTGCAAGCTCCCACACATAATCGTGGGTATACCCTCTAAGGAGCTCGAGTGAATTTGGTCAACGTCAATTCCAGGTACCGTGAAGACTTTCCCCTCCACAGTCACCTCGGGTAAGAACCTAGAGAGATAGGCCACTAAGGTCACCACCAACAATAGTAAAGCCTGGGGGAACAGTCGACAGTCTGATCCACACGCAAGGGCAGGGTATCTAGCCCGAAATCAACTCAAAAGGCTTCCACTCATCATTGTGGGTATANGATAGGCCACTAAGGTCACCACCAACAATAGTAAAGCCTGGGGGAACAGTCGACAGTCTGATCCACACGCAAGGGCAGGGTATCTAGCCCGAAATCAACTCAAAAGGCTTCCACTCATCATTGTGGGTATAACTCCGAGTGACCCCCATAATACGTACAATCTCTACACTGATATCAACAAAGCAGGGTGAGTAACTCTGCCAACAGCAATGCGACCTAGTGCTTGACCCTTGTATTAGAAGGGCTTCCCAGGACAATATGTTGCAAATGGAATTTTAACACTCCCTAACTCAAGATGTTATTGTGTGTTTTGAGCTTTTGGAGAGTGTATCTCTCTTCCTACTCCAACGCACTAGCCTAGCTAAATGTTGGTGTAAATGAGCCCTAGAAAAGAGTTACTAAATAAATTTTATGATTACGCAATGTTTTTAAGAGTTGTTGTTTACTCAAAGGTAACGGAAGTGAAACATATGTTGTATGACTCTGAACCAATAATGCAAGGATGAGAATGAAATGTATCACTTTTCGTTCGATGAATCCTATGTATGGGAGAGAGAGGAAATTTTCCAAATCAACCTGGAACTACAATGCACAATTTCCTTTCAAATGTCAATGCAAACAATCACTTATTAAATGATTATTCTCTATGTTTCTCTTTTTCAATACTTCAACAATCTCAAAAAAAATTGATTTTCAATGTTTTGTAAATGACAAAAATAATTTAATGAAAGAAAAAAACTTTGTGTTCACTTTTCAAAAAGAACCCTCACTATACCAATGAGAGAGCAGAAAATCAAATCATAAAGAATCAATCAATAACAACCCAATCAACTCTTTTAATGAAAGCAAAAAATAAAGAGCAAACCAAATAGTCTTCTCAATGCAAATGAAAATGTTCTTTCAAACCAACAATCAAATGAGAAAAACCAAGTACTCAACTTTCAACCAATCACTGGTTCTCAACTAATCTAACTCACTCAGATTCTGAAGTCAGAGAGAATGGTTTTGCCAAGAAGAGTCAAGAAATGAAAGTCAAGACACAAAGGACAAGAAAAACCTTGAAACCCTAAAACGGTTCACCCATGCAAACTAAAGAAAGAAATATATCAATTAGAGGTCCAAGAAACCCATAAGAGGTATTCCAACTGATCTGGGCAGTCAGAAAAACCAAAACTCAAATTCAAAATTTTGAAAAAGAATTTTCGCAGGCAAGCAATATGACACAGTGCAAGAATCACTGATTCTCGCTGGCAACCTTTGAGCAAGGTGCGAGAACCTCGCACTGAACCCTATGATCAGGGTGCGAACCTAACCAATTCTCGCAAGCTGCAATGAAGTGTAGTGCGAGAATTCCTGAACATATCCAAAAATTTGAAAAATGAAGTAAAATTCAAAAAATATTCTGGACTCAGAGTGTCTATCAGGATATCCTGAAGACTCAGAGACTGATAGGATAGGAGAAAAATGAAACCAGAGAAAATGCCCACAGAAAAACACAAAAAGCCACAAAAAAAAATGGGATTGTTCCCCAGTGGAGTCGCCAAATTTTTTATTGGATAAATCTGTAAGTGCGGACACAAACCGATCTCCCTAGATCCACTCGGATCTAGAACAAAGCAAGACAGAATAATACTCTTTCCCTAGATTTCGACTATTGAATGTACTAGAAGGAAAGAACAAAGGACATACCTTATGATCGTTTCCTATGGTCTTTGTTGCTCCTTCTTCGCTCCAATGTTCTTGTGCAGTCAAGACCAAGACAACACAAACCAACCAAAGTGAAGAAAGCACAATCTATCCAATAGTCAATCTATGTATATGATCAAGGAGTTATACAATAAAGTGGAACTAGCTTTATTGGAAAGGGACATATTACTGTATCATATTGATGGAAAGTAAAGATTACAACCTGAGCCTTGATGTTGCAAAATTTCCTTTCGATGGCTCTTGACTCTGACACACATAATTGCTCACTTGTATGAAGAATATCAACCACCTTTGATAAATTTGTTGGAGTTCTCTTAGCTGTTGTAGCATCGGTCCTTCACACAATTATTTTCACTAATTCTCTAATGAATCTCTTACTTGTTTGCCTCTAACCTTTTCCATGAGAATCCCCTCAATATATAGGAGAGAATGAATTAGTTACTTGGATAAGAATGATCCCAAAATATCAATAAATCTAGTACCTAGATAACCATTCGAATGCCATCTCATCTTTCTAGAAGATTCCCTTCTAGAAGCTTCAAGAATTCATCTTTTTCCCTTCTTTAGAAAGTGTTCGCACCCTAGCAGTTATACACAGTGCGAACTTCTCGCACCCTGGCTTAAGGAAGCCTGTGAGAATCATACATTCTCGTAGGAAACTATACTATCAGCATGTGAACCTTCTTCAAAAATGATATTTCTGGAAAGAGAAGAAAGTAACTTTTCTCAGGAGAAAGTTCTAATGAAGAGCCTGAGTGCACCATAATCAATACATCATCATGACGACCAAAATCATGGATAACAAGTGGTGGTGTGGTTGATTTGACACTTGGAACCTTTTGGATGGAGAGAGACCTTGGTCTTGATGGAGGAGACCCTAGAACATGAGAGGGAAGCCTTTGGAAGCCCAACGTTTCACCTCCAATCTCAACAACATGCTCCAAGTGCAAAAATGTTTCCCTAAAGGGGTGACATCATGCTTCTTTTAAGGTTTTCTTATGTGAAAAAACAAATTTAAAGTTGTAAAGGGTAAAAGTAAGAGTTTTGGGCCCATTAATTTGTGTTTTACCCTAAATTTAACTGGACAAACACTTTTAGGAGTATTTGTATAAATAAACATCACTTATGTTTCATTTCCATCATAGCTCTCCCATTGTGAGAGGACTACTTGGGTGGAATTTGTGCCCCTCTTGGGAAAATTCATTCTAACTCTCTTTCATGATATGGTTTGGATCTTGTCTTATGGAATGAAGTGGTGTGTTATCTATTCGAGGATCTTTCTCTTGCTTGGATGGTGAAAAATAATTGGTAACTAGGGTTTGTCTTGGCATTTTTTGGAATTTGTAAGGAAAATATGCACTTTGTTAGGTTTATTTCTTGTTCCATGGTTGTTATTGGCTAGATCCTTGGAGGAGTATAAGTGTTTAGAACCTCCACCAAGTTTTATCATTTTTTTTTGTTGAAAAGGCTATTGCAAAGGTTGCTAGAAGGAGTAAAAGGGTTTACACCCTCCTAGAATTTAACTTGTAAGGGTGGTTATCTCAAGGGAGTAAAAGGGATTACACCCCTTAAGATTTGGTAGACCTAACTTAGACTCCATAACGCTTTTTGAAAGGCACTAATATTTATTTGCATTGGAGAAATAAATTGTTTGCATTGTTAGACCAGATTTAGAGAGATATTGATTTTGTTCAAGTTGAAATATTTTCTTGGTGCTTTAAGCTTGCTAAAGCCTCTAGGGAATATTGAGATGCCTAGTATTATTGGAGATACAAATTATTAAAAGCTGCATCCATTAGCATTGCATAAAATCACTCTATATCTTCAATTTTAACTTGCATTTCAACTGTGGAAATTTGCTTGTAATCCATTACTATCATTCCACTGCTTATTGGTGAACTTTTTGTCGAATTAATTGATTATTCTTGTGGTTGAAACTTGTTGCTATAGAAAATATTTTCTACAAACACTTGTATTTTACAAACATACTCTGAAAACTTCATATAAGAACCCTCTAATACTAATAAATATTGTGCTAAAGTATTTGGAATCAATATACTTGTTTTATGCTATATTTCTTAATAAATATTTGATGCTTTGAGTGGTTATATCTGTAGTAATTAGTTTTTTTCCTTGTTGACATATATTCTTGTTTACTGCAGTAGTTTGGGACAACAAGATTAATTTTCTTGTCAACTTGATCTTTAGGATTGTATACTCGTCTCTTCTTGTGTCTCAAGCAAGTACACCTATATTTCATAGGTACTCAAGCACTTAGAAACCATTAACCATAAAAATTACTTCATCCCAATTCTTCCATATCTCTAGATATTGACCTATAGGGGTTTCACTTCCATAACCTCACTTTCCATATCATTTCCCCCTAGGGTCACCCAGTATTCCCCCCTTGTGTTGGATTTCTCCTTCACTAAAGCGAGGGGAGGGTTTATCTAAGGTGACAATGTGTAGACTCTCCCAAATTTATCGCCATCTTGTGGATTGGGTTGGGATTTTGCCAACCTACATTTTGTGCCATAAAATTTTGGTGTCATTTCTGGGGAGGATTTTGAATCCTCTTTCATGCCCTAAAGACACTTCGAAAATATTCCATCCAATCCTTTACCCCTAGTTTTCCTGGAAACTTTACTTGGAGGATGCTCCCCTTCCACCCTTGATGAGATATTCTTGAAACTTATCTGGAAAATCCAGAATCCCAGAATCCACCTTCCATTAATACCTTTTCCCTAGGAAGATTCAATTCATATAAATTTTACCGAAGAAGGTGTTGGAAAGTTGGTTTGGATAGTTGGTTGTCATTGATGTCAACCCTTGGAGAAGTCTAGAAGCCCTAGAAATATGGTTGATATTGATGGTGATTTAGTTGTCATTGGTGGATTGGTTGATGTTAGTAGGTGTGTTGGGTTCATTTGATGAAGTCTACATAATTCCCCATAGGTGTGGTTATCGGACCCGAAGTTGGTTGAGGAATATGGACATGAAGGATAGTGTAAATGGAGGTAAGACACTCATATATGGATATTCCTCCTCATGTCATTTCCATTGATAGGTGGTATGCCACGTGGTTCCTAACTATTAGGGATATAAGGCCTTGTGAAGTTGGAAGCCCCGAACAATGGTAAAAAATCCCCTAGTTGGTTACAAGTCAATTAATGAATGGGTAAAGTGGTTGTGACAAGAAAGTACTAGAATCCCTAAGATTAAGGAAAGAGGTTACTATGAAAAAGTATGTAAACACCTCAAGGAGTCTCTCATAAGAACATACACTTACATTGAATATCTATCTTGTGAGAATGTCATGGTCTATTATTTTGGTCTATTCGTGAATCTGACGGTAATTCTGAGCCAGCGGAGAACTAGAAGAAAAATAAAGAAAGTTTCAGAGATGCAGAGAGCGGAGGTTTCTATAAAACCCTAATATGGCTATCCCTCATGGGTCAAGAATAATGTTTCCCATGAGGCACCCCCACGGGTTTCCTAGGTCACATCATGTGAGGCCCCGCATGACAGTTATTCATTGTCCCATGAGGACAAGACAAAAGTGAAGGAGGATGCATGTTTCTGGTTGTTGAGGTCTGAGGTGAAGCTACAGGAGTGTGTATCAAGTTCAGAGGCACCAATTCAGTTACATATGTAAAAGGTATGTTATTCTATGTGTTATGAGGTCATCTTGGATGTATGGTACATGTTGGTTAAGGTATATCTAATAAGGTACATTGTTGGTTCATATATTTGTTATATTAATATATGGTGTATGGAATAATATGGTATATGGTTCAGACACTTGTTATGGTTGATGTTCATGGTTGGCACATTGTATGGTACATGGTATGGTACAAGATGGATACATGGTATGGTGTTTATGTACATTTTTTATGAACATGGTTGATTGTTGAGGCATATGGTACAAGTTATGGTGCATGGTTGATGCATGGTTTGGTACAATTGTGGTGCATGGTTGATACATTGATTGGTACAACTGTTGGTGCATGGTTGATGCACTTGTTGTGGTATGGGTTTTGGTACACAGTTGATGTTTGGTATGGTATAGGTTGATTGTTTAGTACATGGTTGAGACACATATATTTTGATGGTATGTTGGTGATCTTGGTACATGCTTGGTGAAGGCATGTGTTGGTGATGTTGGAAATCTAGTTGATAGGTGTCCTTGGTAAATGATCCATGTGAGAGGATATAGTTGAGTATCGGTGACAGTGACAGGTTGGACAGGTTGATGAGTGACAGGTTGATGTGATGGGTTGGATGCAGTGATAGGTTGGATACAGTGACAGGTTGATAGGTTACAAGTTGATGTCATAGTAGTAGTGACAGTGGCAGTTGCCAGTGATTGTGGTAGTGATAGTTTGGTCTACACTTATATTTCAAGGCGGTAGGACAGAGCAAGGAAAGGGGGTTGTAGCCTCCTTCCAGTTGGATCCAAAGAATTGAGGAGTTGTAGCTTCCTTCAGGTTGGAGCCTGAGAATCAGGGGGTTGTAGCCTCCTTCTGGTTGGAGCCAGAGAATTCAAGGAGTTGTAGATTCCTTTAGGTTGGATCCTATAAATAGGGGGTCATATCCTCCTTCTAGTTGCATCTGAAGAATTGGAAATATGGTGCTTCCAATGAAAGTATTCTTTGATATATAAGAAAGAATTATGTGGTTTTCTCCCATTTGGGTTTCCACGTAAATTCAGGTGTATTGTGTACTTGATGTGATGTTGATTATGTTCATATGCTCATGATACATTGATGATATACCAATGATATATTAAGTTTAATTTTATATATTGTGGTTAAAATTTCTCATATTGATTCACCCCCCCTCTTAGTATTCCAACAATTGGTATCACTGCAGGTTCCTTCAATAAATAGTTTAACCATTGGAAGGTAGATCATGGAGAGAAATAATATGTATAAGAATGGAATACCACAGTTTGATGGAAAGAACTATGCATTTTATAGCAGAAGGATGAAAACATATGTACAAGAACAAGGATTAATGTGTTTGGAAATCAATAGTAGATGGATACAAAGAGCCTTCCACTACCCCAACATATAATGATGGAAAGAAACTTAGTAAAAACAAATCAAGGGATAAAAATGCTATCATGAATGGTATGGTTGATTCGTCATATGCCAAGGTTATGCATTGTGATTCTACAAAGGAAATTTGGGACAATTGAACAATTGAAAATGAAGGAATATGAAAACATTTCATCCTACCTTTTACGAGTTGATGAAATAGTGAATGTAATTAAAGGATTGGTAGAAGAAGTTGCAAATCTATAATTGTTCAGAAGGTACTAAGATCTCTTCCAATGAGATTTGATCCTAATATTTCAACATGAGAAGAAACATCATATATGGGTACGATAAGCATGGACGAGCTACACGGAATATTTACAGCTTATGAAATGAGAACAGTACAGGAAAATCCATCCACGAAAGAAGTAGCTTTTAAAGCATCAAAAGGACAAAGAAGAAGAAAAATCTTGAGTCAAAGCCAAATTGCAGTTGTAGTGATGATTCAGATGATTATGAAGAAATATCCAACTTTGTAAGGAAGTTTAAGAAAGGATTCGACAAGTACAAAGTTATGCTTCCCTTAAAATGTTTTAATTGTGTTAAAATTGGTCATTTTGTAAATAAGTGTCCTTATGTTAAAAATTTAGATAGTAATGAAGAGGAAGATCCCAAGAAAGAAAAGAAATATCAAAAGGGAAACAAGAAAGATAAAATGAAAGTATTCAAGAAAAATATCTACTCAAGAGAAGATATTTCTTCATCTAATGAATATAATGAAAGCGATAGTGACTCAGAGAGAGAACTCTTTATGGCTACAGAAAATAATAAAAGAAATGAAGAAGGTGAAGTGGATATTGAGGTAGAATTAATCAGTGCTTTAACTGAGCCGAATAAAGAAAGGAAGAAAAAAAAGTCATTCAAATAATAAAACATCTCCTTGAAAACCCAAGTTGAAGAAGGTAAGATAAAGGAATAAGTAATGTAGATATAGATGATAAAGAAAGAAAAAGAGTGTGAGAAGCTTGAAAAGGAAATCGTGACATTGAGAGTTGAATTCAAAAGTCTCAGCAATAACTTGAAAAGTTCTAAAGTGTTAGAAAATATTTTCGACAATCAAAGTCCATACAATGAAAAGTCTATACTAGGATACAATAATGTTCATTTTGAGGAAGGTTCAAGATCCATGATGAAAGAAAAAGAAAAACAAAGTTATGTAGAAGTTCTCAAAGGAAGGAATCATGGTCAACAATAATCACAAAGGAATGAATACAAAAGACCTTCTACATTCAAGCATCAAAGAAACTTCAATCATAATGAAGGGATCAACAGAAGAAAAGATTATGATCGTCCAAGACAGGAATCTAGAAGGACTACACCACAAAGAAGGCCATTCACTCCCGGGTATGTAAATTTATTTTATGGTCATTTCTTTAATTGTACCAACTTTGGACATAAAGTTGTAGATTGCATGGATTATGAAAGAAATGATCAAGCAAGAAATGCTTATGTGGCTCCACATAATATTGAATGTTACAATTTCCACAACTATGGACACATAGCTCGAAATTGTAGAAGCATGATAGAGCCTCCCATGAAGGAAAACATGGATGTCAGATACAGGAAATTTTGGAGAAGAAATGAAAAAAAAGAAGAGAAGGTGAATGAAGACCAAGTCCCATAGATCATACTCACAATATTTACAGGAGTGCAATATCATAATAAATTAGTAGGCCAAGAGGAATATGACATAATCTAGGAAGAGGATGAAGTCAAAATTCAAGAAGAAAATGAAAAGAATGTCAAAATTCTTGAAGAGGATGAAAAGGAAGATGATGAATCCACAGACGAAGAGAAATATTACTCTGCATCATAGCAGGTAATGTTCTGAGCCATCAGGATTGGAGACCCCCAGTAAATATGAATATTGAATAGGGGGAGTAAGTGCAGTAGCTACTAGATATCAGAGAACCATCCTTCGATTAGGTTGAAGTATTTGCAGATACATATTCAAAGCAATGAGATAGAAGAAGTATAGAATGACAGATTGATCAGTTGAGAAGTATTGTTCCCTCGCAGATATTAGTTGGCAGTTCCAAAGGAAGAATTTTATGATTGTATTCCTTCAGGCGGATATATATTCAGTATAGGTCATTCTAGACATGCAGAGTTTGATTTGTATATAGAGTAGAGGAGTGGAAACATTTGATTCAGTTTGAAGAAAAAGGAATATGTGATGATCAGTGACATTCGTGAATCCTTCATGATAGTACAGTGATAGATGGGTCAACATTGTGGATAGTTGAGTAGAAAAATTATGAATAGTTTATAACATATGGACAGAGATAGATACTTAGCAGGTACAAAAAAAATGGGTCAGAGAAGATGCATATTAGTGTGGAATCAATTGGTCATAGGAAGGAAAACAGTGAAAATCATAGCAGAACAGGGAAAGAGAAACTGTCAATAGAAGATAAATCATCAGAATAAAATCATTGAATAGTATGGTCATTATATATCATTTGAAATAAAGTAATGAATTATTTTTATATATATCATAGAGTTACAAGAGGAAGCACCAATCGAAAATTAGCAAGCACTGGAAGAGAGGAAAGGAAACACTTATAGTTATCCCTACATTGATCTACACAACATCTTGCAGAGAATTCAAGGGAAGAAGAGATCCAGAAAGGAATATCAGTATCATGCAGACAAGGGAGACATATCGACATGGGGATTTATCCTTTTTCCCATGATGTCAAAAGAGAAGAGAAAGAACAAATGCATGAAAACGGAGTTAAAAAATGGATGCATGAAGACAGGGGGAGAAGCCCCAAGGATAAAGACCCTTTTCCATTGATGTCAAAGGGGGAAAGTGAGAAACATTGATGAGGAGAAATGGTCACGGGGGAGGAGGCATGAGTTTTAGACCATCAGTGTTGGTGTTTCCATCAATGTCAAAGGGAGGATTGTTGGACAATTGGTTTGGATAGTTAATTGTCATTGATGTCAACCCTTATAGATTGATATCAACCCTTGGATAAGTTCACAACACCTAGAGATATGGTTGAGATTGATGGTGAGTTATTTTTCATTTATGGAGTGGTTGATGTTAGCATATGTGTTGGGTGCATTTGATGAAGTCTACATGACTCCCTAGAGGAGTGGTTATGGGACCTGAAGTTGGTTGAGGAATATGGACATGAAGGATAGTGTAAATGCAAGCAATACACTTATAGATGGAGATTCCTTATTGTGTTTTTTCTGGTGATAGGTGGTATGCCACATGGTTCCTCACAGTTAGGGAGATATGGCCTTGTGAAGTTGGAAGCCTCGAATAATGGTCAAGAAGCCTCTAGATTGTTACAAGTCAATTAATGAATGAGTAAAGTGGTTATGACAAGAAAGTACTAGAAGTCTTAAGATTAAGGAAAGAGGTTTCCATGAAAAACTATATAAACACCTCAAGGAGTCTCTCATAAGAACATGCACTTACATTGAATATCTATCTTGTGAGAATGTTATGGTCTAGTATTTTGGTTTATTGGTGAAGTTGGAGGCAAGTCTGAGGTAGAGGAGGAACGGAAAAAGAGAAAACGTTTCAGAGATGTAGAGAGCGAGGGTTTCTATAAAACCCTAATTTTTATGGACCTCATGGGTTAGGAATAGGCTGTCCCATGTGGCACCCCCATGAGTTTCCTAGGAAACGTCATGCAAGTCCCCGCGTGATACGTAGTCTTTGTCCCACGAGGACAAGACATAATTGAAGGAGGATGCTTGTTCCTATTTTTTGAGGTCTGAGGTGAAGCTAAAGGAGTTTGTATTAGGTTCAGAGGCACTAGGTCAGTTACAAATGTAAAAGGTATGGTATTCTATGTGTTATGAGGTTGCATCTTGGTGATATTGAGGAGCATGCTTGAGGCATGTGTTTGTGAGAATTAGTATATTACTTGATAAACTTCTTGGATATATGGTACATGTTGGTTTAGGTATATCTGATAAGGTACATTTCTAGTTCATATCTTGGTTATATTGGTTTATGGTGTATGGCATAATATGGTATATGGTTGAGACACTTGTTATGGTTGATGTGCATGGTTGGCACATGGTATGGTACAAGATTGATACATGGTATGGTGTTGATGTAGATTAATTATATACATGGTTGATGGTTGAGGCATATAGTACAGGTTATGGTGCATGGTTGATGCATGGTTTGGTACAGTTGTGGTGCATGGTTTATACATGGGTTGGTACAGGTGTTGGTACATGGTCGATGCACTTGTTGTGGTATAGGTTATGGTACACAGTTGGTTTTCGGTATGGTATAGGTTGATGGTTTGGTACATTCTTTGGTACATTGTTGAGACACATATCCTGTGATGGTATGTTGGTGATATTGGTACATGCTTGGTGGAGGCATTTGTTGGTGATGTTTGACATATGTTTGAGAGGTTTCCTTGGTATATGATCCATGTCAGAGGATCTGGTTGAGTATCGGTGATAGTGACAGATTGGACAAGTTGACCAATGACAAGTTGATGTGGCAGTTTGGATGCAGTGATAGGTTGGATATAGTGATAGGTAGATAGGTTACAGGTTGATGTCATAGTGGAAGTGACAGTGGAAGTGATTTTGGTAGTGATAGTTTGGTATACACTTATATATCAATGTGGTAGGATGGAGGAAGGAAAGGAGGTTGTATCCTCCTTTCAGTTGGATCCGGAGAATCAGGAATTTGTAGCTTCCTTCAGGTCGGAGCTTGAGAATCAGGGGGGTTGTAGCCTCCTTCTGGTTGGAGCCAGAGAATTCAGGGATTTGTAACTTCCTTAAGGATGGAGCATGTAAATAGGTGGGCATAGCCTCCTTCAAGTTGAAGCTGGAGAATTGGAAATTTTGTGCTTCCAATGAATGTATTCTTTGATATATAAGAAAGCATTCTATGATTTTTCCCATTTGGGTTTCCATGTAAATTTTGGTGTACTGTGTACTTGATTTGATGTTGATGTGATGTTGCTTATATTTATATGTTCATGATAAATTGATAATATATTGATGATATACTAATGATATATTAATTTTAAGTTTATATATTGTGGTTAAAAGTTCTAAAAGTGCTCATACTGATTAACACCACCCCATCTCAGTATTCCAACATAAGGCCTCCTCTCAAATCTCTCTTGTCAAGACCATTTTCCAAGGTACCCTTCCCCTTGCCTCAATGGATAACCCTAAACCCTTGGGAAAAGGACCTTTCCAAACCCTTAAATATGGCCACCATCCTCGAATATCCTAATACTGTGCCAAAAGAGTCTCACAAATGGTTTCCAAAGTTCTCAGGGAATAATGTGATCACGAATGATAATCATCTCTATGTCATAGGCCAAGATATGGAAAATGTAGAAGTAGAACATGAGGATGTAGAAATGAGATTGCTAGCCTCATCACTCACTGAATATGCCCAAAGATGGTTTAGGGGCCTTCCTGATAACCACATAGCATATTATGAAGGGTTTCTAAGATTTTCAAGAACATATGGAAAAAAAGGAAGGACAATGGAATGCGCGTAGCTCAGTTCAATCATATAAAGAAGAAAGAGAATGAAACAATGAGTTAATTTGACAAAATATTGCACAGATTGCATATCCAAAGCCTGATGGATCTGCATCCTCTAGATGTAGTTGTTCATGTCCTTTACATGAATGCTTTTGATGGGAAATTCCATTTCATATTGAAGGATAAGAATCCCATCTGTTTGGCATAAGACAAAGAGTATAGCGTAGAAATTGAAGAGAATATCCTTGACTAAAAGGTTGATCCTTTTTAGTATCCTCATGCAAAGATAGAATCAAAGACCAAAGATTCTAGTAGCAGTACATTGGATCCAATTACTCTCTTGACTCGGAAGATAGACTAGATGAGTACTTAGTTTTTCCAATATCAGAATTAGATCATGGGACAATTAACCACTGTGGAAAGAAATCATTTTTCCTTCATACCCCAGTTTACAAGACAACAGAGGGATTACATAGTTTGGAATTCGAAGCCTCGACAAGAGGAAAAATCTATTGACACATTGAACTTAGTTGGAATGGTCAACACAGAAGAAACACAACAGTGTTATCCTTTCCAAGAACCTGATTAGGAGGATGAGTGTCCCTGAAGTTATGAAGACTCCTCTTATGGTATAAACTTCATGGAAATGATTTGTAGCTTCTGATAAGAATACATTGTTCAAGAACAGATTGATGAAGTCAGAAAAAAAGGAGCTAGAGAAGGATGACTCATAGTGTTGAATTAGTTGACAGAGGATCAGAGAAAGGAATTGAGAAAAAAGGAATTTTTAACACACACAAGAAGAAACAAGGTTTTAGTTCCTCCACTACGACCTTCCACTCTGTTGGCCCTCAACCAAGTTTTGGGGAAACTTTGATCAGTTTTGGCCCACTTTTGGACTTCGACACGTTGTTCGAAGAAGGAACACCCTAGTGGAGCTGAGATCGCAGATCTCACTTTTTTTGCGGGCTATGTAGACCCAGTTAGGGGTCCTCTAGGGTTTTGTAATGGGTTTATGGGATGTCGGCCCATGGGTTTTCCCATGTTTAGGCCTTACTGTAAGGGTTTGTAAAATATAAATAAAGAAGAATGTATTATAGAAGTAGATAAGTGAAAGTAGCTCGAATTTATTTGCGCAAAGGAATGTATATGGTTGAGGCTTTGTGATCGACTATGATTTTGTAGAAGGTGCTAAGTGTTGTAATAGAGAGTTTGGCTCTGTGCATTTGACCTAGTTTTGGAGGGAGGATCTAGTGCTTAGTGTGTGGATCTCTAGTCTTGTGCAAAGTTCATCTCTGTGGCTTAGTGAACAAGAGTGAAGGGATGTAAGATCTTGGCGAATAATAAAGAGGCGAAGAGGTTTGTGGATGTAACCCCACCCTGGGGTGAACCACATATATCTAATGTCTCTTGGTTTGCTTTGTGTTGTGTTACTTCTGTTGTGAACTGGTTTAGTGCTTTGATTATGATATATAACAGATAGATATGTTTTTTCTTAAGTACTCTACTTATGTTAAGGGTAGTTGAATGCTACATCTAAATTATAATGCTAAGTGTTGAGTGCTAAGTTCTCAGGGTATATAATCATTTGTTATTGTTGCATCGATCTATCTTTGATTATGCTCTGTGATGTTAATAGGGTTAATAAACTAATGCATGATACTTCCTAAGAATTAACAGAATATTATGCGAAGTGCTATTATCACAAGTCTATGTCCTAGACTGATTACAAACACCTGTGTCGTGTAACCCCCCTTGTTTCTACCTCGGGTGAGACTTTTCTTGCCCCGCGGGTGTTGTCAAAAGGTCCGGTAGTTAGGGTTTGTTTGGTGCGTTGTTAATCGTTGAACCCTGGGTCTGCCCCTGTGCCAACAAATGGTTCCGTTCTTGGGACCTGAAATTGTGATTGTTGGGAACTAAAGAAAAGAAAAAGTGAATCTTTGTGCGTAGAACTGTTGTCGGAGTGCGCAGTATCCTATTCGATTTGTGAATATTTGTGCCAAGAAATTAAGCTAATTTGAAGAAAAGAGGTAATCTTTGTGCTTTGGTAAGAGAAATATAAGTGAAAAAAAAATTGTTTCAAAAGAATGAATTTAAGTATGTTTAATAGATTATGTCCTAGTCTAAAGGCTATGGTGCAGTTGAAAGAAAGAATAGATTTGAGTACATTTAATGGAAATGAAGAAAGATGTGTTATTCCTATACATAGAAAGAGTTTTTAGACTGATAAGTGGATGCAGGAACCTAGAAAAAAAAATTGCAGATTGCACATCCAGCACTATAATCCTAAGGGAAATGCACAGTACAGAAAGGATTGGGGAACATTTAAGAGAAAATGAGGATTGACTTTGTGTTATAATTGCATAAGGTCGGGACATCTTGCTAAGGAATGTCCTGGAGTAGGCCCTATTTGTCTTTGTTGTAAGGTTGTTGGTCATGAGGTTGAGGATTGTCCAAGGATTATTGATAAAGTTGAAAGAATGTGCATAAGACAAGAAAACTATGAAGAAAGTCAAGAGGCTAAGGGTGTGTTATAAATTCACAAAGAGAAAAGGTTAGAGGAAGTTCAGACTATGTTATTACAGTTGGTAGAAACAATGGATGTTCATAAAGATGTCAGTTTATCAGAAATCTTGAAAGAGAAACAGCGCATAAATGCAAGAATAAAAGACTTCAACATAGACTGTGTCTTGGATGAAGAAACACAAGTGAATATTATGATAGAAGAAACTTGGGAAGTTTGGGAAACCCTACTGTGGTGCCTTATTTAGGAAGGATAGACTTGTTTAAAGGCAAGATGATAACTTTATGAGGAAGAGTAACTATTGTACCTATTATTGTTCATGGAACATCAACTGAAGAAGAATTTGAAGTCATTAGGTTTGTTGGGAAAAATGCCTCTTTCCCACTTTTGTTAGGTAAGGCTTGGATTGAGAAGGATCAGATCAAAAGAAAAGTAGAGGAATAAGCTACAGAAAATAAAAAGAAAGAATTAAGGGATTTCATAGCTAGGAAAATAGACCGACTAATAGAAGAACGAGAAGATAAGTCGAAGCAACAGAGCAAACTAACAAATCAGGAGGGACATAAAGAAAAATAATTAGATATAAAGGTTTAAAGAATGCAATAAGGTTTGAAGGACCTATCTATCCAATAAATGTTAAGAAATGAGATATTAACTTCAGAATCTTTGAGGATACCTCAACAGTGCGAAGCCACTACGCTAAGGGAAGATAAGAATAAAAATGGAAAGAGGATTCCAGAAATAGTTAAAGAGACTTAGATAACAAGAAAGAAGGTAAGGAATCTCAATAAAAAGAAGGCTAAGATGGAAAATATACAAGAATTTAAGGAAACCAAATGGAATACCTCACAAGAAGCAGGTTCGCAGGGTTTAAACCTTGCTGGAATAGCAGGTCCACGCATATTTGGACTTAGCCTTGGCAAAGTTATATGACCATTGGAGGTGCCCCAGCAGTTAGAATAACGCTCTAGAACGGTTAGGAAATGCATTTATGGGATTATGGACTGCTTTTGGACGTTGAGACCATACCATAACAGATAGGTTTACATTAATGGAAGCATTTTCCTGCCCGTTGGAAGATCCATCAAGACCGTCCCTCATACTTAACTCATCGAGTGTGGCACTGGGACCAATTTTTTCTACCTGTGATTGACTGAGCTAAGACAAGAATTATCCAAGTGTTGAGTTATGATGCCTGTCACTATCTGAAACTATACCTCGCCTGTCTGTTTGTCTAACCCACCTGTCTGTTTGTCTACCTCATCGGTCTGTTAAAATCTAGAATGTCGAGCAAACCCAACGAATTGGAGAAGTTTTTCCAAGGAATTTATTAAGAAGCTAATGGTTGACAGACCGATATTTGAAGGTATTCAGGAGTCGTCAACTAGGGGACTATAGGATTCCCCTTCGACCGGACATCGTTCCACCTGTGTCAATCTTGTAACTGAATAGTGAAGTAAGCACCGTGGTGATTTGGATAACACGAAGTAGATCCCCTCGATCATACCTGATTATATTTTTCCTGTATCTGGCAATGTTAACCACGACAGTATCCCTAGAGATTTTGAGTACTCTGTATTCACTGCGTACATTCTGAAAGGAATTCACATAGTTGGGAGTAAGTTAGGACAAATCCCACTATTGAAGAACAATGACTTCAACTTAGGAGACCGGAAGAACTATGCCATGTTAGCTCCTCACCACTATTTAACGAAGACAACCGGGAATAAATATTACCTCATCTCATAGCCACGGATTAAAGGGTTGGCGCAGTCAACCATGTTGAATGTGATGAAGATTCCCCATTTTTGTCACCACCAAGAGGTTAGCGCTTGCATTAAAATCATTCTGTCATGCTATCATGGCGAGTATCTATGGCTCGACAGAAGGATTATTTTGGATCTGGCATTGATCCACCGAATGACAAGTTTAAGTTTGAAGGGTCCTGAACCACAGCAGTTCTATCCACAGAAGGCCTCAGACCGATCATTAGTGCAGCGCATCAAAGAATCCTATGGAGAGGTAGAAAAGGGGAAGTGAGGTTACAAGGTAGCCTCCATACAGGATGGCACAGTGCACCATGCTTGTAAACTCTTAGATGGAAATCTAGTGAGGAAGAACCACCCCACACAAGTCACCGGGTTAGTTGTGTACCTCGCAGGAAAGTGTGTGGAGGGCATGTAGATGAACTAGGTGAAATACCTCGTCAATGAGCTAGAAAAGGATTGTCTCAAAGCCCAGGACTTGGGATATAAATTTCATTATAGTTGGTTGATCATCCTGATCAAATTTTTATCTTGGCAGATGCTTGAAGGAGCCACTTTCCCAGAGATTGAACCTACAGAGCCCCTAGCCTCTCAGTTTTCCACCCTGTGGTATACCAATGACATGACGAAGTAGCGGCAGTCTAATGTCGTGTTTCACAGATACTATCAGCAGTTAAAGGTTTCCATTGAATCATTCTCGCATATGACACCACGTACCCTACATCAATACCGTCCCATAGCAAAGTTTCAATATGATCCCCACTTCATTTACATCATCGTGCACAGAGATGAGAACCACGAAGAATTTCAGTCCTACTATAAGCTGGAGGATGAAGATATGGAACAGATTACAAAGGAATGGCTAGAATAGTTTCTTGTACATGTCACCGATGCATAGCTATTGTTACACATCAAAAATACTCACTTTGATAGTGTCACAAGTGTCGTCATTACAAAGGTCGCAAGTGTCGCATTTTGCTCACAAGGTCGCAAGTGTCTCATGTTGCTCACAAGTGTCGCAAGTGTCAGGGAAGCATTCTGCCATGATGCCTATGTCGTGCCTATAACGACATGAGAAGCACACTTGAAACACCTCAAACATTTGATTTGGAAGAGGAGAAATGAGTCAGCAGGCTTACAAACCTTTTTCCATTTGAAAGCACCTCAAAAACTAGCTTTTGAAGGAGAGCGCTCCCCTATACCTCTTCTGGGAGCGCCGACACTCCCCCTTACACTGTCAGGGAGAGTTATAAAGCTCCTCTGGCCCTTTTGAGGGAGTGTTATAGATTTTGAGAGAACTGGCACCCCCCTAAATCCTACTAGGGAGTGCTACAACTCTATGATGGCCCTTTTGAGGGAGCGCTACCTCTTCTAGGTAGTGGTTAAGTTGTTGAGATGAATGGGGGAAGGATCTTTTCATTCTTGGAAGGCAGTTGGATTCGAATCCCTAGTCCAACCATGATCTTAGGGCAGATCCTCAACTGAAGCAGGCAAATCCTCACCTTCCCCAAGGATATCTCAAGTGGTTAAAGCCTCTCCAAGGCTATATAAGCAAGCTTTCTAATGGTGAAAGAGGACTGAAAAAGAGAGAATCACACCAAACTTATGATCTCATAAGTGGTGTTGGAACAGAGATATTTTGGAAGCAAGAGACCTATGATATCATAGGGAGAAATCAGTGAATCCATCATCATTCAGATCATGGATCTTTTGAGCAAGGGGTAGACAAGGAGGACTTGGCAGAGCTGCTGCAATTCATCTATGGTTGTAAGCAATGTTTTGTCCTCATTAATATAATTTGCTTGGCCTGTTTCTTTCTAGTTTGTGTCTGATATTACATGAGCTTATCATTGATAAATAGATCTATTTTCAAGCTAATATCAATAGAGTAGGAAGTGGTCGTACCTTGTTTGTATACAGGACTCACTGAGGAGCGAGAGTTTGGAGCTCGACTCGGAGCGTGCAGGGACAAACGTCGATAAAGAGGTACTTATATTCTCCCTCCTTCTCATGCATTAGTTTGTATAGATTTTAAAGGAAGTCAGTGTCCATGTTAAGCACTTTTTGTCTTAGAGTTTAGGGTCTAGCTCTTTGAGGCAATCTACCTGTCCGCAGGGAAATTTTCCTACAACAGAAACTGGCGACTCCGTTGGGGAACAAATCGAAACTTTTAGTTTTTATTTTTCCTCATAAGAACTTGTATTACCTGATTGTTTTCAGACCTTGTTCACCCCATTTATCTGATTGCATTTGCTGATTGAATCTTCACTCCATCACACTCAGCCTGATTGTAAAAATTTGACTGAATTTTGGGTTTTTTGGACTTTTTTCTGAGATTTAGGACTCCAACGCTCCTCTTCCTTGTTAGCAGAGTGCCAGCGCTCCCTTAATATGATGAAAATAGCATTATAACTCTCTGGTTTCCCTTATACCAGAGCGCCAACCCTTTTTTTCCCAAAACCTCTTTAAAAATTGCAATTTTTGGAGGTCCAAACCCTGTATTTTCACTTGCTGAGTTGCTTTGTGATTCAATGATGCTTCCTTTGACCTTTGACATGCTTCCTTCTGAGAATTAAACACCTTATTGTTCATATTTTATGCCCTTCTTCATTCTTTTTGAGTTTTTGTTGTTGAGAGCTTGAAATCAATCCACTGCTTTCTTCTCTCCTATCCAACTGAGCGAGAACTCTAGTGAAGGACATTAGAAGTCTATGACTCTTCTCATTTGGTTCTTTGAGGTCATCTGATCCAATTTATTTCTCCTTCCTTTTGAATTGTTGGTTTTCTTTCTCTTGTTTGATCGCAAAAGGGTGTGTTGTTTGTGCGAAATCTGCATGTTCTTGTCTGAATCTCCTTGATCTGAAAGGGTAGTTGGCAGGTGAAATTTTGCATTGAATTGATTATCATCTGCATACAAATGACAAAAGTACATATTAATGATTAGTTTTCATATTATCTTGCATTTTTGAAATGTTGTAGCATCATATTGGATTTGATTGAGAACAAATTTGTTTGAGGGCATTCCTTATCAAGTGTTTGATAGTGAAAACGACTCTTCCTCTTTCCCTTAAATAGGTATTCATTGAAAAGAAACGATTTCTTATCATATTTCATGCATATTTTTGGGAATTGAGTCATCATTCCATCAGTTTCACTTTCATACACCCTGTGAGTAAACAACATCCATTAAAATCAACGCTTAACTAAAATTTATTAGACTTTTTTCATCTTTGTTAGCAAACCTACATTAGTTTAAGGTGTAGGGCTTTGGAATAGGATGAAAGGATAACTTTCCAAAGATATCAAACAAACTTAGTATCCTGAGCTAGGGAGAGTCAAATCCAATTGTCGTATTAGTCTTCCTGGACCCCCCTCTCACACAAGGGTTACGCACAAGGTCGCATTCAGGTGAGTTACGGAGATTATCCCTCCGTGGTTCAACTGTTTGTAGTGGTCGGATCATATATTGGGGGTCACTGGAAGGTATACCCACAATGTTGAGTGGAAGCCTTTCAATTTGATTTCGGACTTGTTATCATGCCCATACATTCTGATTGGACTGTCGATTGTACCCACCCAGGGGCTGACTACAAGTTGGTGACCTTAGTAGCCACAATATTCAGGGTCTCACACAAGGTGATGGTGAAGGGAAGTCTCACTGTACCTGGAACAGACATTGGTCAAACTCACTGAGGCTCCTTGGAGGGTAAATCCACAATTACTGCATGGAAGCTTGCACCAAGGCGTAAGTACATTAAGCAGGTCGCCAACGTAACTGATCCACCTTCTCTATCCCCACCCCTTCCTATTTTGATCTCGCGACGTTGGATTTCATCACCAACTAGTGGTTTCATTGTAGGAAGGTTTGTTTGATTGTTTACTTCTCAGATTCTTAGCATGTGTTGTTTGTTTTACTTAGTGGACCTTAGGTCGAGTCAGTGTTAATGGCATCGAATCCTGGGAGTACCAATGGAGTAACCTCTTCTCCTGGGGAACCTTATACCTTTCCTTCGTTTGGAAACTTTGGTCCTCCATATGTTGCCACACTGAGTCTTCCAGGACTCACTATTAGATTATCAATTTGGTTATTCCCCACTCCGGTGATCCCGAATCCTCCCAATGTTTCAGTTGCACCTAATACTTTGGATGTCAATACATCACCCACACATCAACCTCATGTCGAATTTTCACCTTCTTCGCCCATTAAGTATCCTTCCATTTCTCCTTCTTCACCTAGAGAAAGCTCTAAAGCAAGTATCCAGGCTGATCAAAAGAAGAAGAAACGAAAAGAGAAGAAGAAGAAGAGCCCGAAAAGGACAAAGGCCCCAACAACATCAGATGTTGGCTCTAAGAAACCAGTCACTGTTAATAGTACTGGGAGTGTTGATGAGGTCAACAAACTTAAAATGAAGAATCCAAAACCCAAATTCTCTTGCAGCCTGTGTAAGGGTGACCACTTTTTGATGGATTGCCCCGGTCTTACCCAGGTCTTAGAAATGTGGTCCTCCATGTCATCATCCTCTGTCGGTCATGTCGATGATACCTCGTCAACTAGTGATGTTCAGGTTGGTAAGAAGAAGAAAATTGTCAAGTTCCCTTGCATGTTATGTAAAGGTAATCATTACTCTCATCTTTCTCCTCGCATGGATGAGGCTTCTTCTCTTTTGGAAAAACTTCAACTGCCAAAAGGTTAACGTAAGCTTTCCTCCAACCCATCATTGGTTGATGGACTGGTCAATCCGGTTCCATCCCCGGTCAGTCCGGTTGATCAGGTGGTCAATCTAGTTTCCTCCTCGATTGAACCACGAACCCAAGTAGTTGATCCAGTTCTGTCATCGATCAGCCCCGCTCTTCATCAAAAGAGTGACACCAAAG
>SNQJ01S0002949.1:776868-802773 GCA_010110895.2 Picea sitchensis | reverse complement strand
AAGCTCGTTAAAAAATGAAACAACAATCTGGGGATCGAACCTGGAACCTTGAGCATAGTTATTTTCCTGTGTCAAGCTCGTTAAAAAATGAAACAATCACCTCTCCCTTCAAGTTGAGTCTTTCGTCAGATCTCGTAGATGTCGAGTCAATTCTTTCGTTAGGTCTCGTTTTTTAACCTTCATTTCATCCACCTGTATCCTTTTTCTCCATCTAGCATAGAAATTGGTGACAACCTCAAAGTCGGTGAATGAATTGAAGCTTGGGGGGCATGTCTCCAGCCTTTGATGATATTTTTGGAGTTCAGCCACTAGCTTTCATGCTGGGGGCATACCGAGCTTAGTCTTTTTTCTTTCTCGTGCTCGTGCTCGTGAATACATGAGAATGCATCCGAGTAAACTTTTATCTCTTTTTCGGACCTGTATGGATACATGCAAAAGGAACCCCCCTGGAGTCATCTTTAAACTCTTTTCAGACTCTCTAAATATGAAAATATTGTCGAGTGACCTTGCTTCCTTTCACACTCATTTAAAGGTTCGAAAGGGTATCTTTTGAGCCATAGTTTATCTCTTTTTTGGTCTCGTTAGACTACTGTACGAAAAAGGAACTGAGAGAGTTCTCTTTTAAGTGTTTTTCCAAACTCTATAATCCTAAAAAACCTTCGAGTTTTCTGTCTTTGGACTCGCTAAAACACACATCGACAGGCCCATATGGGATCAAAACCTTACTTCTTCCAGTTCGTTAAACAAAGGAAGAGGAACTTACCGAAGGTGAGTTATATCGAGCATGTGTTATCCTCCTCGAGATCATTAAATCAAAAAGAGGTACTCATCTATCTGGATGGGGAAAAAAATGAAAGAAGCAAACCAAGAAGTCCCTTGAGAACATTACCAAGTAATTCTTAGAGTCGCCCTTGAACACGACACTTTGTCATATGCACGCATTGTAACCCGCTGAACCTCTGCACTGAGCCAATTCTTTGAGTTTCTTTCACTCCTTTGGGTCACCCGACGCAAGTCACAGCATCCACTGCATCATCAAGTTTTGGTCCATGTCATGTTTCTGCTATTGTGCCTTAGTGTTCAAGGGAAGTATCCACCTCGAGAGTCATCCATCCCAAATATCTTGCCTCAAAACCCGTGTCATTCCATTTCCTTTTGATCCACCAATTACATCTCTATATATGTTTCGTGTTGTTGATGGGGGATACATCAAGGCCCTCCTTCGACGAGCTTATTCCTATCGACCTCAGCACATTATCCGGGAATCGGGATTAGAAACCAGTTAGTACTTTGGGACCTGCATGCCTCAATGGCAGGCCTCCTCACATTCGATAGTAGGTTTACATCATTGACCTCTAATAAGATGATTCCACAGATGTTCGACTCCATCTCATCCATTCACATTCGTTGGAATGTACTAGGGTACCTTGGGAATCATTGACATTAATGGCGATTTCCCTCGCACTTATTAACGGTTTACATCATTGACCGATAATCAAGTGGTTTCTGCCATGTTCGACATCAGGACATCTATTCACATGGTTAGATTCGTACTACATCGGGATCGGTAGGAAGACCCTGGGTTGAGTGATCACTTTGATATATACTTTACCCAGGTTGCGAAGGAGCTTCTCTTGAACAATGACACATATACTGTTGCATAGATCCACTTTGTATTGGTCATGGCTATGTCTTGTCATCTCATAGATCCATTGTTTATTCTTCATGGCTACGATCAGTTCAGGTCATCAGAGTATAGATCCACAATGTATTTCCAGTGGCTATACCTTTTTATCAATACGATTATGGATCCGCAGTGTATTTTATGGCGGCCATATCTTGCAAGTCTTGATCACCTAAGCATAGGTATGCCTGCCTTGGGTTTGAAACATGTCATAATATTTGTTGGATGTTTGTGTGCAGCTTCTGTCAGGTTCTCTGCGTCTATACCCTTGCTTGAAATTCTGTAACACATCAAAAATACTCACTTTGATAGTGTCGCAAGTGTCTTCATTACAAAGGCCGCAAGTGTCGCATTTTTCTCACAAGGTCGCAAGTGTCGCATGTTGCTCACAAGTGTCGCAAGTGTCAGGGAAGCATGCTGCTATGATGCCTATGTCATGCCTATAACAACATGAGAAGCACACTTGAAACACCTCAAACATTTGATTTGGAAGAGGAGAAATGAGTCAGCAGGCTTACAAACCTTTTTCCATTTGAAAGCACCTCAAAAACTAGCTTTTGAAGGAGAGCGCTCCCCCTTACACTGTCAGGGAGTGTTATCAAGATCCTCTGGCCCTTTTGAGGGAGCGCTATAGATTTTGAGAGAAATGGCACCCCCCTAAATCCTACTAGGGAGCACTAAAACACTCTTATGGCCCTTTTGAGGGAGCGCTACCTATTTTGGGTAGTGGTTAAGTTGTTGAGATGAATGGGGGAAGGATCTTTTCATTCTTGGAAGGTAGTTGGATTCGAATCCCTAGTCCAGCCATGATCTTAGGGCAGATCCTCAACTGAAGCAGGCAAATCCTCACCTTCCCCAAGGATATCTCAAGTGGTTAAAGCCTCTCCAAGGCTATATAAGCAAGCTTTCTAATGGTGAAAGAGGACTGAAAAAGAGAGAATCACACCAAACTTATGATCTCATAAGTGGTGCTGGAACAAAGATTTTTGGAAGCAAGAGACCTATGATATCATAGGGAGAAATCAGTGAATCCATCATCATTTGGATCGTGGATCTTTTGAGCAAGGGGTAGACAAGGAGGACTTGGAAAAGTTGTTGCAATTCATCTATGGCTGTAAGCAATGTTTTGTCCTCATTAATATAATTTGCTTGGCTTGTTTCTTTCTAGTTTGTGTCTGATCTTACATGAGCTTATCGTTGATAGATAGATCTGTTTTCAAGCTAATATCAATAGAGTAGGAAGTGGTCGTACTTTTTTTGTCTACATGACTCACTGAGGAGCGAGAGTTTGGAGCTCGACTCAGAGCATGCAGGGACAAATGTCGATAAAGAGGTACTTCTATTCTCCTTCCTTCTCATGCATTAGTTTGTATAGATTTGAAAGGAAGTCAGTGTCCACGTTAAGAACTTTATGTCTTAGAGTTTAGGGTCTAGCTCTTTGAGGCAATCTACCTATCCGCAGGGAGATTTTCCTACAAAAGCTATCTGACACTGATACTATAGGAAACTCGATAGTTACACGATTAGAACATGTCGAACATTCCAGTGGGACGAAGAAGCAGAAAAGGCAAGATGAAGACCAGGACATAAAGAGTGACGAAGAAGATAAAACTTTAGGATATAATGTGTCTGGCTCGCCAGAAGGAGGAGAAGACGAAGCATAAGGACAGGGAGGAAGAGATGAAGGAGAAGAATACCAAGAAGGAGAGGAAGCTACACCACCTAAATATCCCCCTATCGGGACACTTACACTGCAAAAAAGGAAAGTTTCTCCGAAGAAACCTTCAGCAAGGAAGAAGACATGCACCAATAAGCCACAGTTGGAAGCCACTCTCATTGAATACAACATTATTTTGGTCCACGGAGCTATGGAGAATGCCTCGAAATACATTTTGCAGAGATACAAAGAGAAATAGGTGGAGATGTATGGAAGGATTGAGAGAGAATTGAAGGAAGTGCAGCAGGTTGTTCACTTGGTTCGCGCAGTGCCTACTGTGTCGTCTTCTCTTTCCTCATCACAGAGCGCGGAATTGGGGGACAAATTAGCCTAGTTAAGAAGGCTTGTGGATGAAACAGAAGGATGGTTCCAAAGAGCTTAGGAAGAAAAAGAGAAGGCTATAGAAGCCTTGCAAATGAGAAAGATGAAGTCCTAGTACAATTACAAGCATGGCAGGATAGTGTAGCTGCCCATGAAAGCAAGAAAGCAAAGCTTCAGGTGAAGCTCCAGGAGGAAAAAGACCATCTACAAAGAGAAAAAGAGAAGTTTCTTACAGAGAAGGTCATGGTCAAAGAAGCGGTAAGTAAAGCATGTCGCTCTATGCCAGGCTTGGCACAGGAGGAGCAAGAGTTGGTCAAAGCTCAAGTAGAAAAGCCCATAGAGATACTCCAGAAGCTTCAGGCTAGGATAACCGAACTGGAGGCCCAATCAATGTTGATCACCCCATAGGAGGTGCGTGACCAGAGGGAGGATTCCGCCAAAAATGTAGTATCAAGCATAAAATACCTCTCTTTAGCATGTAAAAAGTTGAGTGACAGAAGTTCCCAGACGTATGAACGCCTTGCCGAGGATCTGGAGTTAAGGAAGATAAAATCTCAGTTACATGAGGTGCAGTAGCAAGCATTCTCATTGCAGGCACAGATGAAGAAGCTCACAACAATGTAAATAATGAAGAGATCCCAGGAGCAGCACACAATACAACATCAGATCACTTCCCTCGAGGGTAAGGTGATGGGTGAAGCCTGCAAGGTGTTCGAGGAAATCGATGGCCAAGAATCACATTTAGATCAATTAGTCACAACAGTAGAATAGTGCCTGGAAGGGCCTATTACAAAGCAAACATTCTAGGAGTCTTAGGCGATGTAGCAAGTCGCGACAGCTTGAGTTAAGCTTGAGGCCTTCAAAGTAGCATTATCCGGACCTGAGTGACTAGGGACAAGTCACAGGTGACTGTTGGGGGCCTATTGTCCCCCGACCAAGTTTTGGGGAAACTTTGGTCATCTTTGGCCCACTTTTGGAATTTGACACGCTGGTCGAAGAAGGAGTGCCCTGGCAGAGCTGAGATCTAGGGTTTTGTAACAGGTTTATGGGATGTTATCCCATGGTTTTTCCCATGTTTAGGCCTTATTATAAGGGTGTGTAAAATATAAATAAAGAAGAATGTATTGTAGCAGTAGCAAAGTGCAAGTAGCTCGAACTGCTTTGTGCAAAGGAATGTATATGGTCGAGGATTTATGCTCGACTGTGATTTTGTAGAAGGTTCTAAGTGTTGTAATAGAGAGTTTGGCTCTGTGCATTTGACCTAGTTTTGGAGGGAGGATCTAGTGCTTAGTGTGGGGATCTCTAGTCTGGTGCAAAGTTAGACTCTGTGGATTAGTGCACAGGAGTGAAGGGATGTAAGATATTGGCGAATAATAAAGAGGCGAAGCGGCTTGTGGATGTAGCCCCACCCTGGGTTTAACCACGTATATCTGGTGTCTCTTGGTTTTCTTTGTGCTATGTTATTTATGTTGTGAACCTGCTTAGTGATTTGATTATTATATGTAATAGATAGATCTTTTGTTGCTTAATTACTTTACTTATGTTAAGGGTAGTTGAATGCTATATCTAACTTATAATGCTAAGTGTTAAGTGCTAAGTGCTCATGGTATATAATCATTTGTTATTACTACACCGATCTATCTTTGATTATGCTCTGTGATGTTAATAGGGTTAATAAACTAATGCATGATACTTCCTAAGCATTAACAAAATAGTCTGTGAAGTGATACTATTATATATCTGTGTCCCAACCTAGTTATGGACACCTGCATCATATAACCCCCCTGTTTCTACCTCGGGTGAGACTTTGCCTACTCCGCAGGTGTTGCCGAAAGGGTCGATAATCAGGGTTTTGTTGGTGTGTTGTTAAGCATTGAACCCTGGGTCTACCCCTGTGCCAACACACTCCACTTCAGCTAGAGGTGGAAGATCCTCTTCCATCTACATAGAAGTTGGTCCCACCACCCCCACCTTCATTTGGTGAATTTATTCCAAAACCAACTTCGGCAAAAGAGGAGATTCAGTTGAATATAGATGTGTTGACTATGTTTGGAAAATTGAATATGGCAGTCCCTGTGAAGTAAATGTGCAATATCTCATCTGTGAGAAGAGAAGTCTTGAATTTATTGAAAGTATAAGATGAAAAGGAGGACCCTCCAATAATATTGAACACCATGTATCTTGATCAGAAGAAGGATAATAACCCTCCTTTCTATATCTCTTTGGGGATGAATGGTCTCTGTTTGAAAAATTGTATGTTGGACATGGGAGCCTCGGAAAATGGGATGTTCTTGAAGGTAATGGAAAAAATCTCTTTAAAGATGACCCAACCTTATGGAAATGTCTATGGTATTGCTTCCAAGAATTTCAAAGTTTACAGGCTTTCTGAATATGTTGAAGTTTACCTTATTGACTTCCCTCATATCAGCCTCATTATGAATATAGTAGTGATTGATGTTCCAGATGCTTGGGGAATGATTCTATCAAGAATTTGGTTCGTTATTCTTGGGGGTTTTCTCAGTATGGATATCACCCACTGCTAACGGGGAAAACCCCCTTTTAACTACACCAGGGTTCAAGATGTAGACAGAGAAAATAATCGTCTAAAAGCTAATCAATTCTCTATACTACACCAAACATACCAAAACTAATATAAAGAAAGAAAACAAAGAAGAGATCGGGTAATTATACCTTTTATCCCCACGTTTGGTGATGATATCCTCACGCTTGGAAGTTCCACTTATTGCATGTCTCCTCCCAGGGTTGACCAGCATCCAAAGATAGGAAAACAAAGAACTACAAGAATGTTATTCTATATAAGTTAGGGTTAGATGTAAAATTTCAAGTATAAATCAATAAAAGTACTCAAGACACCATCATTTGGGATAGGAAAATGTGATTCTTTTATTCATAATACAAATATTATACCTTACAATCTGAGTTGACCACCATTCTGCCAACCTAGTCCAAGCTCCTATTTACCATGCTCCAAGTGAACCTTGTATGAACTTCTTCTCTCAACCTTTTGATCACCTCTACGGAAGGGAATGGGATGAATGGAGGAAGAAGGGGTTGATGAGGGAATGTTGAGGCAATTTCTCACAAAAGATAGCAATATCTTGGGCAAGGAGCGGAAGTGAAATCGGGCAGATTTTCATTGTTCTTATGCTTAGCTTGGAAATGAGACCACAACACCTCCTGTTATATGCCAAAAGGATGGTTATTTGGTTGGGTGATGGGCTATAGCAGGTGTATTAGTTGGGAAACCTCCAATAGCCTGTTAATTTCATCGAATTCCTTGCAACGTTTGTAAGAATACGCAGGTTGTAATGGTGCAACATGTGTATGTACGTGAGCTATAGTATTGAAGAAAGTATATGTATGTGGAATGTAATGCTTCAGGGGACGTACATCTTCCAAAAAATGGTTTTTTAAGAAGAGATTCTCAGCAGTGCTTTGGAAAAATATGCAAGTAAGAGGGCTAAGGCCATGTATGCATGAATAGAGCATTTTAGGGCTATAACACCCACACACATATTCCCATGGGGGGTGGAACTTTTGAGATTATATACATTCAGGAGAGGGTTAAGAAGCATGTGATGGATCCCAACAGTCTCGATTACACTGGTGAGTGTGACATTGATGTACCTCGCCAAATCATCAAGTATGATCCATGGGACCTGCCTTTTGCATAGGAAGATTACATAGATATGCTACTCCCAAGGATGAATAGGTACAAGGAGAATATTGTGAATTTTCAAGGGAAAGAACCAGGGTCCATATAGATATTAAAGAAATAAGATAAAAAGAACAAAGAATATGAGAAACCCATTAAACATGCAGTCAACACAAAACCTCCTTCATATCCTTACATCGAAGATATACCTTACATCAACTATAGTGAAGGAAGTCTCACATTCATGTGGGATAACAGGGAGCGAAAGCCTAAATATGATCAGAAGGATAACAACTCTTATATCAACCCTTACATAATCAAGAATAAGTCTAAGAAAGAGAAATACTACTTGACAGCCTTGGACAAGAGAAAGATGCCATTACCAGTGGATGAGTCTCTTCTCCGACCCTACGTTTAAGGTACTTGACTTATTCAAGGCCCATGCCCTTGGTAAGTAGGTAGGTCATATTTCTTTCATGCATTTTCATTTTGGTTGCTCATTGTATTTTAGTTTCATTTCATGTTTCATTTTTCTCTACTTGCATATTGCTTTCATCATATTACATGTTTAGTCTAGAAAAAAAAATTACAAAGAAAAAAATTATTTTCTAGATATGTTTTTATTTTTGAGGTTTGATTTTGATATATATGGAAGAAGGGTGATAAAACCACCCTAGATTTTATGTTTGTATGTTTCAGTGTAGGCACAGATCCAACCAGGAGATGGTGTGGTTCTCATGCACTCTACGGTGAGTACATGGATGACTCTTAGGGATAAATAAGGAGAAGATGTATCAAGACCCTCAAGTTGCAAACATGCAGTACCGAGAGAGAAATGGATGAAAACATCCACTTTCATAGACATAGGCCTGCCTCACCACCATCGATCTCAAATTCATCATGATGGTATTGTTTTTTGTGGAGACTGATTGTCTTCCTAATTCAGAGGTATTTGTTTTCAGACGTGTTTATACCCCATGAAGACTTTACACCCTGGAATAATGTACACTCCTCCATGTGGGGGAGTGCATAGGGAGGTTATCCCCTCTTCGGGGTCTGGGGGAAAGTGAGCCCTCGACAGGGGTTTGGGGGATAGTGTTCCTCGATGGGGGTTCGGAGGTGAAGCCTCCGGAGGAAAATTTTCCTTGTAAATGTATATTGTAATTTCATTGTAAATTTGGACTGTTCATTATAAGGTCATATATCTGATGGTAGAAGTTATGTTAGGGTTTTTTTCCTAAGAAGGAAACCCTCTTTTATGAGGGAAATGTATTGCGGTTATATATTATTGTGAATATTGTATTCTAAGAGAGGAGATTGTGAGTGAAAGAAGAGGAAGTTACAGTGGGTGTGTTGTAGGTTGTATCCCTTCTTTTTTTGGATAATAATAAAGGAAGGACCTAGCAATTTCTCTGGTGGGCATAGCCCACATTGGGTGAACCACATATATTTGTGTCTCTATTTTATTGTGTATCTTTTGTGTTTTAATTCGGCATTTGTTTTATTTTATTGCTCTGTGTTGGCCCTCGACCAAGTTTTGAGGAAACCTTAGTCAAGTTTGGACCACCTTTTGGACTTCGACGTGAGGGTTGAAGATGGAGCGCCATGGTGGAGCTGAGATCGCAGATCTCACTTTTTTTGTAGGATATGTGGACCTATCAAGGGGTTCTTTAGGGTTTTGTAATGGGTTATGGGATGTTGACCCATGGGTTTACCCATGTTTAGTCCTTTTTGTAAGGAATTGTAAAAGTATAAATAAGTAAGATTGTAAGGTAGAAGAAGCAAAGCGATGTAAGAGAGAAGTCTTGGTAGATAAGTCCAAGTAGTTCTAAGTTTCTTTATGCATCAGAATGTGTATGTAAGGCTCTATGCTCATTAGATAAGTTGGATTTATACCTTGACCTAGTTTTGGGAAGGAGGATCTGGTGCTCAGTGCCTAGATCTCCTGTCTGATGCGAAGCTTGGCTCTGTGGCTTAGTGCAGAGGAGCGGATGAATGTAAGAGATTGAAGAATAATAAAGAATACGAAGCAGTTGGTGGACATAGCCCCACACGGGGGTGAACCACGTATATCTTGTGTGTTTGGTTTTCTTTTTTCTTTGTTGGTTATGTTATGAATCTTCTCAGTGTTTTGCTTATTATGTATGTTAGATAGATTTGTTGATGCTTAGTGCTTAGTTTTGTTATGAATGAATGAATGTTAGATCTAACTCATTTCTATGTGCTAAATTATTGAAGTGTTAATATTCATTTTTACTACGTCGATCTATATTAGGGTTTCTTTTGTGATGTTAATGAAGCTAATGAACTAATGCATATCACCTTCTAAGTGTTTCTAGAATACTATGCGAAGTGTTATTATCACATATCTGTGTCCCAACTTGGTTACAGACACCTGAGTCCTGTAACCCCCCCTACTTCTACCTTGGGTGAGACTTCGCCTGCTTCGCATGTGTTATCGAAAGGGCCGATAGTTAGGGTTTTTTTGGTGCGTTGTTGAATCATTGAACCCTGGGTCTACCACTGTGCCAACAAATGGTTTTGTTGCCAGGACCTGGAACTGTGATTGTTGGGAACTGAAGTAAAGAAAAGATAAGCTCTATGCGTATACCTGATGTTCTAGTGCGTAGTACTCTGCTTGAATTGCAAAGATTTGTGCTAATAAATAAATCCAATCTGAAGAAAAGAGGTAAAGCTTTGTGCTTTGATAAGAGTAAGATACGTGAAAAGTTTTGTTTTGAAAGCATGAATTTAGGTATGTTTAATAGATTCTATCCTAGTCAGAAAGATAGGGCACAGTTGGAAGAAAGAGTTGATCTAGGTAAAGCTAATATAAATGAAGAAATATATCTTATTCCTATGCATAGAAAAAAAAATTGGACTAATAAGTGGATGCAGGAACCTAGAAAGAATTTTTGTAGATTGCAAGTCCAGCACTGTGATCCTAGTGCACAGTACAAAAGTGGTTGGGGAACATATAAGAGAAAGAGAGGATTGAAACTATGTTATAACTGCAGAAGACTGGGACATCTTGCTAAGGACTGCGTTGGTACAAGTCCCATTTGTCTTTGTTGTAAAATTGTTGGTCACGAGTTTGAGGATTGTCCAAGGATGATTGCTAAAGTTGAAAGGATGAACATGAGACAAGAAAACTATGAAGAAAGTCAAGCGACTAAGAGCATGTCATAGAATCATAAAGAGAAAGAATCAGAGAAAGATCAGACTATGTTATCACATTTTAAAGAAACAATGAATGATCACAAAGATGTCAGCCTACCATAGATCCTGAAAGTAAAATAGTGCATAAGTACAAGAATAGAAGACTTCGACATAGATTGTGTCTTGGATGAAGAAACACAAGTGATTATTCTGACAGAAGATACTTGGGAAATTTTTGGAAAGCCTACTGTGGTACCTTCATTGGGAAGGATAGGCTTGTTTAAAGGTAAGATGATAACCCTATGTGGAAGAGTTACTAATGTACCTATTATTATCCATGGAACATCAACTGAAGAGGAATTTGAAGTCATTAAGTTTGTTGAGAACAGTGCCCCTTTCCCACTTCTATTAGGAAAGACTTGGATAGAGAAGGATCAAATCAGAAGGAAAGAAGAGGAAGAAGATAAAGAAAAGAAAAAAAAATAACTAAGGGATTTCATAGCTAGAAAAATAGATCGACTAATAGTAGAACGAGAGGATAAGTTGAAGAAACATAAGGCAATAGAATTAGCTAGCAAGGTTGAAATAATGTAGGAAGGTTTTAAGGAATTATCCATGCAAGAAAGAATTATATCCACCCAGGAAGTAGTAATAAAAGGGATATTAACTTTAGACCCTTCGAGAGCACAACAGTAGTACAAAGTCACTGCACTAGGAGAAGATAAGAATAAGAATGGAAAGAGGATTCCATAAATTGTTAGAGAAAATCAGATCACAAGAAAGAAGGCAAGGAAGCTCAGTAAAAAGAAATCTAAGATGGAAAATCTACAGGAAGCTACAGAGACCAGATAGAAGACTTCACAGAGATAAACCTCACAGGAGGCAGGCTCGCAGGATTTGAACCTCGCCGAAATAGCAAAACTACGCAGAATGGGACTTCGCCCTAGCGAAGAAATATGACCATTGGAGGTGCCTTGCCCATTAGAATGATTCTCTGGAATGGCTAGGAAAGGAATTTATGGGTGGATGGACCACTTTTGGGATGTTGAGACCACGCCATAATGGACATATTTGCATTGATGGAAGCATTTCTTCCCGTTGGAAGAATCTGTTACGAGGCCTCTCTTATTTAACTTGTTGGTCACCATGACAGGACCACTTTTTTCCACCCATGATTATCAGAGTCAAGAAGAGAATTGATTGTGTATTGAGTTGTGTTATCAAAAACTAGACGTTGTTGTCTGTTTGTCTACTTATTTGTTCGCCTACCCCACCCTTCCTATTAACAGTGAGAATATTGGGCGAACCCACTGAGTTAGATAATTCCATCGAGGAGGTTCTTAAGAAGTTCATGGCTGATAGAGCTATGTTTGAAGGAGTACAATCATCGTCGACTAGGGGACTACATGCTTCCCTTGCGAGTGGATGACGTTCGGGTCGTGTCAACCCTGCGACTGAGAAATGAAGTAAGTTTCGAGGCAATCTGGCTAATTTGAAGTAGATCCCATTGATCTTACTAGACTATATCCCACCTTTGTCTGGTGTGATTAACCATGACAACATCCCATGAGACTTTGAGTACACCCTAATCACTACGTACATCCCGAAAGGAATACACGTAGTTGGGAGTCAGTTCGGACAGATCCCACTACTAAAGAACAGCGACTTCAACCTTGGAGATAGAAAGAACTATGCTATGCTCATACCCCATATATACTTGACGAAGACTACTGGGAAGAAGCCTTGCCTGGTCTCCCATCCATGGATTAAGGATCTCGTGCAATCCACTATACTAAATGTGATGAAGATTCCCCATTTTGGTCGTCACTAGGAGGTTAACACTTGCATTAAAATCCTCTCGGCGTGCTACCATGAAGGATATATGTGGCTCGACCGACAAATTACTGTGGATCCAACATTGATCCACTTGATTATAGGACTAAGCATGCAGGGACCTGACCCTCATCAGTTTTACCCGGGGAAGGCCTCGAACCGCTCCCTAGCACAGCGCATCAAGGAAGCATACGACGAAGTCGAAAAGGGAAAGTGAGGTTACAAGCTAGCCTCTATCAAGGATGGTGCAGTGAGCCTCGCTTGCCAACTCATAGTTGCAAAGATCATAAGAAAGAACCACCCCACATAGGTCACCAGGTTCGTGGTGGACCTCATAGGAAAATGTGTGGAGGAAATGTAGATGAATTGGGCAAGTTACCTCGTCAATGAACTCGAGAAGCACTATCACGAAGCTCAGTATCAGGGACATGAGTTCCACTTCAACTGGATGATCGTGTTGATCACATTTGTACCTGGAAAATGTTGGAGGGAGACACCTTTCCTAAGATTGAACCATCAGAGTCATTGGCCGCTAGGTTTTCTACCTTGTGGTACACCAATGACATGTCAAAGCAATGGAAGTCAAACAATGTGTTCCATGTGTATTATCAGCAACTGGAGGTTTCCATCAAATCATTTTCACACATGACACCATGCACCTTGCACCAATACAGACCGATAATCAAGTTCTACATAGATTGGCATTTTATCTATATCACTGCATGCAAAGACGAGATCAAGGAAGAGTTACAGTCATATTACAAGCTGACAGATGAAGACATGGAGCAGATCACGAAGGAGTGGTCAAAGGAGTTCCTAGCACCTATTGCTGATGCAGAAATCTCCGACACTAACATCATAGGAAGCCCACTAGTCACCCGGGTCAAGCATGTTGGACAGTCCAGTACAAATAAGAAGAAGAAAAAGGAGGAAGTCCAGAATATAGAGACTAATGAGGAGGAAAACGCCTCTAAAGAAAATGGATCTGGCTCACTAGGAGGAGGAGACAAAGAAAATGGACAAGGAGGAGGGGATGAAGGAGAAAATCAAGAAGAAGGTGAAGCTACACCGTTGAAATATCCACATACTAAAACAGTGATATCATGGAAGAGGAAGGTTTCTCTACAAAAACCTTCAGCAAGAAAGAAGGCACGTGCTAGAAATCCCCAATTAGAGGCCACACTCACAGAAGACGACATCAGCTTGGTCTGCGAAGAGATGGAGGATGCTTCCGAGGACATCTTGCAGAGATATGGAGCGAAGCAAGATGAACTATATGGAAGGATCGAAAAGGAATTAATCGAAGTATAACAAGATATTCATTCCATCCACGCAGTGCCTACTGTGCCTTCCTCATCACAGAATACAAAATTGGGGGATGAACCATCCCAATTGAGAAGACTGGCAAATGCGACAGAGGCTCAACTTCAGAAAATCCAGGAAGAGAAGGAGAAGGCTATAGAAGCCTTGAAACAAGAGAAAGAGGAAGTCTTAGAACAATTACATGTAGTGTGGTATTATGTAACCACCTATGAAAATGAAAAAGAAGAGTTTCAAGTGATGGTCCTGGAGGAAAAAGTCCAGTTGCAGAGAGAAAAGGATTAGTTGCTCGCAGAATGGGACACAGTTCAGGAAGTTGTTAGTAAATCATGTCACTCTGTGTCAGGCTTGGCATAGGAGGAACACGAGTCGATCGAGGTTCGAGTGGTGAAGCTCGTTGACGCCATCCAATAGATTCAAGCGAGGATAAAGGAGTTGGAGATACAAACAGTAATGAGCACCCCATAAGAGGTGCGTGACTAGAGGGAGGAAGCCACTAAGAACGCAGTAGTAAGGATCAGAGCCCTCGCCTTAGAATGAAAACAGTTGAGCGATATAAGTGTGCAGACTTATGAACACCTCGCAAAAGATCTAGAGCTAAGGAAACTAGAAGCATAGTTACAGGAGGTGCAGCAGCAGGCCTTCTTTGTGCAGGCACAAATGAAGCTTCTCACCATAGTTGAAATAATGAAGAGGTCCTAGGAATAGCGCGCGGTACAACAACATATTACTGCCATCCAGGGAAGGGTAATGGAATTTGCGCATAAACTACAACCTATGTAGGATGAAGCCTGCAAGGTGTTTTAATAAATTGAAGGACAAGGCTTGCAATTAGACCAAGTGGTTGTGACAATAGAACAACGCCTGGAAGGGCCTATTACAGAGAAAATGATCCAAGAGCTCACTGAGCAGAAGGCTCAGGTGAAGCAGCAAGTCAAGGCAACTCAAGTTAAGCTCTAGGCCTTCAAAGAGACATTGCCTAGACCTGAGTGACTTGGGACTAGTCACAGATGAGTGTTGGGGGCTTGTTGGCCCTCGACCAAGTTTTGAGGAAACCTTGGTCAGGTTTGGACCACCTTTTGGACTTCGACGCAAGGGTTGAATATGGAGCGCCATGGAAAAGTTGAGATCATGGATATCACTTGTTTTGTGGGCTATGTGGACCCAGCAAGGGGTTCTTTAGAGTTTTGTAATGGGTTATGGGATGTCGGCCCATGGGTTTACCCATGTTTGGGCCCTTTTGTAAGGAATTGTAAAAGTATAAATAAGTAAGATTGTAAGGTAGAAGAAGAAAATCTATGTAAGAGCGAAGTCTTGGTAGCTAAGTGCAAGTAGTTCTGAGTTGCTTTGTGCATCAGAATGTGTATGTAAGGCTATGTGCTCAGTAGAGAAGTTGGATTTGTGCCTTGACCTAGTTTTGGGAAGGAGGATCTTTTTCTCAGTGCGCATATCTCCTTTCTGAAGTGAAGCTTGGCTCTGTGTCTTAGTGCATAAGAGTGGATGAAAGTAAGAGATTGAATAATAATAAGGAAGATGAAGCAGTTGGTGGGCGTAGCCCCACACGAAGGTGAACCAAGTATATCTTGTGTCTTTGGTTTGCTTTGTGCTTTGTTGGTTATGTTATGAATATTCTCATTGTTTTGCTTATTATGTATGTTAGATATATCTATTGATGCTTAGTGCTTAGTTATGTTATGAATGAATGAATGTTATATCTAACTCAGTGCTATGTGCTAAATGATTGAAGTGTTAATATTTATTGTTACTGTGTCGATCTATCTTATAAGGGTTTGTTCTGCGATGTTAATGAAGCTAATGAACTAATTCATATCACCTTCTAAGTGTTGATAGAATACTATGTGAAGTGTTATTATCACATATCTGTGTCCCATATTGGTTATAGACACCTGAGTCTTGTAACCCCCCCTGCTTCTACCTCAGGTGAGACTTCGCCTGCTTCACAGGTGTTGTCAAAAGGGTTGGTAGTTACCATTTTGTTGGTGTATTGTTGAAGCGTTGAACCCTAGGTCTACCCCTATGCCAACACTCCGCGATCCTATTTTTCTAACAGGTATCCACCACACCATCTTGCTTCCAGAATAAATTGGGTCTTGCTTCATGAGGTAAAAACCAAGTATTATGGTGAGTTTCATTTCAATATTTGAAGCATTTAAGTACGTTTCATTTAAAGATTATTTTGGTTATGTAGAGTCTTCTTGGAATTTATGCTCCTTGCCTCGTTTCACCTTAGTGGTTGACATTGTTCCCTAGTAAGTGGTCACCCTTAGGGATAGGTATTGGCACACGGTTGTAAGACCCTAGGTTTAAGTTATCTTAACCAAAAAAACAATTCAAACATCGTCCCTTTCGGCATCACCTTCATGCAAGTGAAGTCTCACCCAAGGAATTTATTGGGGCTATAGGAACCAAGTTTCTACAGTAGTGAGGGAATGAGAGGTGATCATCTTATTCATTCTTACTTATATGTTCTGCATGCATTATTCTGTATTTTTTCTTCCTTGGTTACTTAGTGAATTCAGTACGTATTATCATTTATCTACAACATAAACCACTTACAGTAACATTCATACTATTGTGAAATGCTAAATACAATCTAACCATACATAAGGATAATATTCATGATCAATCACATAAAATACAATCAACCATAGTGGTTGACATGGTTCACCCAACTTTGGGCTACGTCCACAATGCCTGGCATCTTTATTATTCTTTTTGTAATCGTCTCAAGTTGTGCATTGTTCTTACAATAGATATATCAATATCTATCTATCTATCTCTCTCTCTCTCTCTCTCTCTCTCTCTCTCTCTCTCTCTCTCTCTCTCCATCTTGCCTAGCCGCTCTACAATGCAAACCTTTCTCTGCAGCTCTCTTTCTCCAATCATACATAGACTCTTTCCTTCTCATCCTATTATATCACTCTTCTAACAAAACTGTCTCTGAAAATAGAATACATAACTTCAACCCAATCGAACCAATAGGAGAGAACCCCTAATCTTCCTAAGAAATTACATATTTATACATAAATTCTAGGGCTCTAAACCCTACTTTGCATATCCCAAAAATCCAATTACAAATCAATCTACCTCGTGACAACTCATGTTGAATTGGTGTTCGGGCTTTATTTTCCTACTTTTACATCTGCATGTTTCTTTTTCACTCTGGTTGTTATTATTCCTTCTTTTGCACGTCTTTTTTTTATTTTGGCATGCCGAACTTTTATCCTTCCTTTTCGCATGTGCCTTTGTTGCACACTTCTCTTCTGCCTTATATTCTTTATTCTTCTTCTGCGCATATCCTCCATATATAGAATTTATGTGAAAATGATTCCAAAATAACTATAAATTGAATCAAAAATTCTAGTCCAACAAGACCCCAACACTCACATGTGGCTCATCCCGAGCCACTCATACCTGTTGCACGCTTCTCCATGCCTATATGAACTTTTGGGAGGTGTCCTTTGTTGTCACAACATCCTTTAATAATTCTTCCTCCATTCCCAAAATTTCCTCTAGACCCTGCGCAGTCAGAGTCATAATCTTCTCTTATGTGTTATGCGTTGCTTGCTTCACTTTTCCCTGTGTAGTTTCCATCTCTACTATCACCCTTAGCACCTCATCTTGCAGTGGTCATAATTGCTACTGAAGTATCTTCTGTTGGTCCCATAACTTTTTGATTTCATCATATGACTACCTTTGTGCCAAAATGGTCGCCATTCATTTAGTAGGTGGGATATTATTTATGCTCTATGAATCCTTTTGTGCCTTTTATTGCACATCCCTCAATCTAGTTTCCACAACCTTCATTTATGGATCCTCTACTAGGTTGTTCAAGATATGCATGCTTTCCTCACAAAGATTTATGCATTCCCCTTCTATCTTCTTGATATTTTCCACTGATGTCCTCATTGTTCTCTCTCTTCCTACCCTTTCTTTTGGCGGTGTTCCTAGCGTTGTGTGCGATTGCAATTCCTCAATCCTTCTATGGAACCCTTTGATGATTTCACTGATTCTCAAAACTTGTTCCTCCATCATAGCCTCCACTACCAATGGTACTTCTATAATTTCCTTATACAACTTTTGTATGACCGCTTGTGTCTAATGCAACATTTTCTCGAATTCATCCTTCTCTTATACTGTTGTCTTGGCCCTTTCCTCATCCTGATTCTTCTCCTTCATCTCTCTTTCCAAATATTCTACAACTTTTCTCTTTTCCTACAAAGAAATTTCATAATGTTGTTGCAATTGAGCCCTCTCATCTGTCACTTTGGTCAATTCTTTGGCTGCTAAATATGGGCAGAGCCTGATCTCATGAATACTACCTACCTACAAGATCTATAGTAAATGTATAGGCATCTGTGACACCAGTATGTTCAAGTGACTAAGTGTTCTCATTTGTTCTTTCAGTTCTAGTTTCATGAACTCAACTGCATATGTCTAGGTCTCTAGTGTCATGTGCTCAGGTGCTAACTCGTTCAGGACTTGATTAGCAGCCTCTACTTCCTCCACCAGACTCATGGATGATCCTCCCTATGATTTGTGTTGTGGTGTTATTCAGGATGCTTCCAAGAGTTTTTGTAATGCTACCAACTGGTCCTGCACCTTCTAGTTTTGTTCTACTTGTTTCCTCGCAGCTTCCTCAATGACCTCCTCTATGGAACCTCATACTTGGTAGTTGATTTGTTCCATATCATCATTTGTTAAATTATATATAGGTTCTTCCTTGTTCCCTTTCATCTTTTTGCGCACACCTCCTACTAGACCCTGCCCCTTATCCTTGCATTTAACTCCAATTGTTGGGAATGTGGAATGTGCTTCTCCTGCTGATGGTCCTGGCGTATCCCCTACACCATTGTTTTTCCCATTTCCATGTCCTTCGTCTAGTTCTTATTCATCCCTGTCATGTTCTTATTCCTCTTCCAGGTGGCCCATTTTTTCTATTGGGTTTTTACACTTCTCTTCCCAATCATTAGGGATCATGCATACATCATATGTTGTCAATTTGTAGGTGGTTGGAATCCACTGGTGCATAGGGTCCCTCTTGTCCCAAATGTACATATGGTGCATCCCTTATTTGAATCGTGCAATATCCTGGTATGTTTCCACCATATGGGTTTTGATGTGTGATGTATGTTTTATGATGTACCTGATTGTGTCAAAGTACACATAGAATGTAACATTGTTATATGTTTGTCTCATTTTGTTTATTGTATTCCATAAGTTGGCATATTGTGCAGTGGCATTGCCTTTACTGGTTGTTCTCATACATTGGTAATAGCCAAGATCATTCCATCCTACTAGTGCAATCAAAATAAAAATCCATGCATAATGAAACTTCATGCATTTCTCTTGGGCCTCTATGCAGTCTGTCAAAAACAGATTCACCAAAAATGTGTCCCAATTCATTTGGACCCCCTCTTCACATTTTTTTTGTGGCTACGATTAATACGGTTGACAATTTGTCCTTTCTTCATTTTCTCAAAAATTTGGAGGACAACACCTACGTTACAAAACACACCACATCATCGCTTATGTTCATGGCATCTAACCCCATATTTCCTCTGAAGGTGTTAAACTTGTCCTTCATGGTTTATGATTGTGCTTTCTCCTCTACTTTTTTAGTGAACAATGTGGTTGGATACTCTCCTACTTTTGGAAACCCTACGGTGCATGCAATTAGTTGGGTATCAATCAATACCAGTGGGTCAAGACACAATCTTCCAACATGGATGCAACTGAGTAGTAACTTGACACAGTTGTTTATTTCTAGGCTATGTCCAAAGTGCGTAATCTCCAGTAGATTTAATATCCCTGACTTATCAAGTCTTTTTTCCCATGTCTTTTATTTGAGTAGTATTACTCATATGTCTATTACACTTTTGGCAGACAAATAATTTTCCCTTTCCAGCTCAGGAAACTTCTTCTCATCCTTGATATCACGATCTACAAACTTCTTGACTGCAATCTTGTCTAGCATGTCCCCTTCGACACTTACATCAGGTGGGATTGTTGGTGTGGCTAGTGGGTATTTTCCATATGCGGGTAATTTAAATTGAAGTGTGGTGTCTTTTCATGGTGGTATATAATCCCTGTGAAAAATTGCTTGCAAATCCAAAGCTCCAGGTGTTTCCTCGAACATTGGTGCAACTGGTGGTCTTTTTGGTTGTCTACGTGCTGCTACTCCTGGTGCTCCAACTTTTTGTGGTGCCATTGTTCCATGTGACAGGTTTCTTTGCGTTCTCTATGCTGGGTCTGTTCTGGTTGTAGTTCGATTATGAGTCATCTCTAGTTCACTCTGGTTCACTCTGGTTCACTCTGTATGCTCTCAAATCTAATTAATTGCAAATACCCTTCTCCACGAGGCCCTGTGGTGATTTTATCATCCTTCGACATATGTATACTTTCTTTCACACCCAATGTAAATGTCAAATCCGATCAGAATTTGTCATTAATAATTTCCTTACTGTGGCATTAATGCAAATCCTCCACCAGATTTTTCCTTGGATTTTCCAGTCTGTCCCGATCCTCGGCGGTGCCTTTTATTTATGACTACGCATCTCCAATATTTTTCATCATTTATGGATTTTTAATTGTTGTTTACATGCTTTAATTCCCTTAACGGTCATCTACCTCACTTGAATTTTTCACACACTTAAATGAACTCATTTTTTTTTTTTATCTATGCAATACACCATTTTTTTGCGTGATACTTTTTCATGTTTACCTTTGTCTTTCTTCTTGTTTTTTTACTTTTTATTTATTTTCTTCCTTTTTTACTTTTTTGTTTGTTTTTCTGTATTTTAATTCCTACTAAAGTACATCTACTATGATACATGTTTATTGTGCATTGTTCAGATTAATGCGCATATGGTCAGCCATCTCTATAGAATTTCAGTCGACTCTCATTCACCATTCCTCCTAGGGTTTCTCCACTTAATGTTTCAAACTACACAGCACCTGCCTTTGTCACATGTTGAATTACATAGGTTCCTAACCAATGCATTCGAAGCTTTCCTAGATGCTGCATAAACTTACTGTCGTAGAGTAATACTAAGTCCCCCACTTGAAACTTCTTATGTTTAATGTGTCTATCATGCCATTCCTTCTCTCTTACTTTATGAACTTGATAATGGAATCCTGTGACAAACTAATCTTCCTCAAGCTATACTAATTGTGGAAATTTCTCTTCTACTTTGTCAGATTCTGAAAGATCAGTAATCGTTGCAACATGTAGTCTAGGTAGAATAAACTCCATTGGCATCACTGCTTCTTGGCCATAAACCAACCTAAGAGGTGTCTACCCTGTCAACTTTTTGTTTCTAGTCACATATGCCTATAAAACTGTAGGAACTTAAGTCCCAATCATCTCTCCGTACATTGCAGATCTTTGTCAAAGTATTCTCCAAAATTTTATTAAAATCTTCTATTGTCCCATTATTTTGAGGATGATATGGAGTACTCTTATGGTCATGGATTTGAAATTCCTCAGTCAGTGAAGCAATTTTTTTATTCGAGAAGTGTGTTCCTTGATCACTGAGTAATATGCTCAGGCATTCAAATCATGAGACAACATTCTCAAATATAAACCACGCAGTAGTCTCTGTGGTGCAGTCTATGATTGGTGCTTCTAGTTCCCATCTGGTCAAATAATATGTCGCAATGATTATGTACCTCACTCTTTATCTTCTTGTTGATTGGCCCTACAAAGCCTATTTCCCATTTATCAAACACTTGCAATGTAACATGTGCGTACAATGGAATTTCATCTGTCCTGGATGGATTTCCCACCCTTTGACATACATCACATGCCTGACAGTATTATTTATCATCCTATTAGTAAAGTCTATTAGTAAAGGATGCAAAATATAAGCTATTCAACTAACAAATCTGCTAGAGAGAGAAAGAAAACCAAGTTTGGAAGAATTTGCAGTTCTTTTGGAATTTAAGGATGTATTCGTAGAAGAGATATCGAAATTACCTCCAAGGAGAGAAATAGATTTCTCTATTGATCTACTACTTAGATCTGCACCAATTTCAAAGACACCTTACAGGATGAGTGTTCTTGAATTAACAGAATTAAACATCCAATTACATGAACTGTTAGATAAAGAATATATGAGACCCAATGTCTCACCATGGGGAGCACCAATATTATTTGTCAAAAAGAAATATGGAACGCTAATATTATGTATTGACTATCGTCTATTGAATAAAATGACGATTAAAAACAAATAACCTCTACCCAGAATTAATGACTCATTTGATCAGGTTGGAGGAGCGAAGATATTCTCTAAAATGGATTTAAGATTTGGATATCATCATATCAGAATAAAAGACAATGTTTAGAACACGTTATGGACATTACGAATTTTTATTATTACCTTTTGGACTTACTAACGCACCAACAACTTTTATGTGCTTGATGAACAGTATATTCAGCTAGTACTTGGATAAATTCATATTGATTTTATTGAAGATATATTAATCTATTCAAAAATTGAAGAAGAACACAAACAACATTTGAAAATAGTATTACATGCACTAAGAGATCATAAATTATATGTTAAATTTGATAAATGTGATTTCTATCAAAGAAAGATATAATATCCAGGACATGTGATATCGTAAGATGGTGTTGCAGTAGACCTTGAAAATATTAAAGCAATTATGGAATGGCCTATACCTAAAGACGTATCATACATACGATCATTCATGGGGATCACTAGTTATTATCGAAGGTTCATCGAAGGATTTTCCAAGATCGCCTATCCTATTACATCATTGTAGAAAAAGGGAACAAAATTTATCTGGTCTAAAAAATGTCAGGACGGTTTTGATAAATTAAAAGGTTTACTAACTACAACACCAATTCTTAAAATGGTCGACCCTTTAAATATTTTACAGTTTGTGTGGATGCAAGTAAATACGGATTAGGTGGAGTATTGACATAGGATGGACATGTGATTTTCTATGAATATGGAAAATTAAAAGAACATGAAAGAAACTACGTAACTCATGATCTGGAATTAGCAGTTGTAATTCATGCATTAAAAATGTGACAGCATTATTTAATTGGAAGAAAAATTCTATTATTAACAGATAACAATGGTGTAAAACACATGTTTAGTTAATGGGATCTCAATGCAAGACAGACAAGGTGGTTAGCCTTTCTAAGCGAGTTCAATTTAGAAGTACAACACATCAAAGGAAAGGAAAATAAAGTTTTAGATGCACTAAGTCGAAGAACTAATGAATTATATGAAGCAATTATCAGCAAAAAAAAAAAGTGATATTGAGGATGGAATTAGATCTACAGACAGAACTGATATAAAATACATCAAAACAATAGATCAGTTGCAAAAAAATGAGGGAAATTTAAACAGTACACATTTCAGCATCGACAAGAATGGACTATTAAGATTCAAAAATAGATTATATATACCTAATTATGTTGAATTGAAGATGATGATACTGAATGAGCTGCATAAAAATCCCTATTGTGGTCATCCAGGATATCAAAAAATGATAACATCCCTAAGAAAATAGTTATATTGGCCTAATATGGAATCTGAAACAACTGAATATGTATCTAAATGCTTATATTGTCAACAGGTGAAAGTTGAACATCAACATCCAGTAGGTCTTTTACAACCTCTACCTATAGTAGAATGAATATGGGAAGCTATTTCAATGGATTTCATTACTGTTTTTCCTAAGACTCAAAGAAAAAACAATTCAATCATGGTAGTAATTGATAAGTTGAGTAAGTCTACACACTTCATACCTATGAAATCTACTTACAAAGCAATTAATATCACTGAAATTTTTATGAAAGAAATATTTAGACTACATGGGGTTCTTAAAATAGTGATTTCAGATAGAGATGTGAATTTTACCTCAAATTTTTGGAAAGAATTGTTTGCAGGTTTGGGTACTAATTTGAATTTTAGCACAAGTTGTCATCTTTAAATGGATGGGAAAATAGAATGTACCAATCAGATTATCGAAGATATGTTACGAATGTACGTAAGAACAAAACCAACTAAGTGGGAAGAATATCTACACTTAGTTTAATTCGCATACAATAAAGGGTATCAAGCATCAGCAAAAATGAGTCCCTTCGAAGTTTTATATGGAAGGAAATGTACAACCCCGATCGGTTGGGATAATTTGATTGACAGGATCATGGTTGGACTAGAAATGCTCCAAGAAATGGAACAGATGGTAAAAAAGGTACAACATAATATAAAGGTTATGCAAGATCAACAGAAAATCTATGCAGATCTGAAAATATGACATCAGGAATTTAACGTTCGAGAACATGTGTACCTTAAAGTCAAAGCAAGAAGGAGATCACTAAAACTAGGAAACTATTCCAAGTTGGCACCAAGAATTTGTCGTCCATTTGAAGTCTCAAATTGAATCGGACCAGTGGCATACCAACTAGCACTCCCTGCAAATTTAAAAGTTTGCGATGTTTTTTATGTTTCATTATTAAAAATATATATTCATGGTCCTACTCACATCATTGATTGGAACATGGTGCAGGTGGAACCAAAATTCAAGTTCCAAGCAAGACCTTTATGCATTCTGGACAGGAAAGAAACAGTACTTCGGAATAGATCCATCGCCCAAGTAAAAGTGCAATGGAAGCATTTTATCCCTAAGGAGGCTACTTGGTAGCTTGAATATGAAATGATGAAATACTATCTAGCTCTATTCCAAGTGATGAATTGAGGGAAATACTAACACTGAGGGAAATGTTATACTTAAGGGGGAGAGGATTTGACATCCTTAAATATTAAAACATTTTATTTTAATGTTATTGCTTTGAAAATAGATTTCCATTTATGGAAATTCGTGTTTGAAATTATGAAGAAATGTAATTACTATTTTTGTGACTGTTGAGCAAGGGTTTGACTTGCCAATTGTCCTCTTTTGAGGGACAAAGATGGAAATTTCCCAAGGAGGGAAATGGATGGGAAACGTCCTCGACAAAGAGAAATGGAATCTATACAACATATGTGTGAGGTAGGACGTTGCTTAGTATGTTGTGGAGATGAATATTTTTTGTGCGAGCACAAGTGGTGTTAGGCAAATGATTTTATGAATTGTAAGGAGTGAAGCTCAGTTTTCCCTTATGGAGTCATGGTCAAGTTAGGGGGTGATCAGGACAAGTAATCTTGGTTATTCTACATCTACGGTTGGGTGGAACGTGGTCGTTCCATTTGTTTCCAGCATAACTTCTATAGATATGTATCTTTATTTGACTACTCTTCACTTATGTTGGAATATTGAATTGCATGTAGCTACAGAATTTGCATGTATGCTACAAAATTGGATATGTATAGATGTATGTATGTTACAGAATCTAAATAGTTACTTTCATTACTTATGAATATCATAAATATAAAATTGTTCATTTTATTTATAAATCATGAGAAAAGGAATTGTAATATATTTTGTATAACTCCATGAAATATATATTCTAGAAAATCTCCATGCAACTGTAGTATAGTCCCTAAATATATTACAGCCATGGAATGCCTAGAAATTTATGCATTAGAAGAGGAAATGAGAATATTGTTAGTCCTATAGAAATGCATAAATTTATTTCTATTGAGTAAAGATGAGTATCTAAATTAAATTATACTATGGAAACTCCTTGTAGAATTACAGAAAAAACACAATGAAGAGTTAATCCATATATAATTGTCTTTCCTGGTCTAGCTACAAGAATGCCATAAGAACAAGAAAACCCTATTTACTTGACTATATGGTTCCTCTATTTGATATTAAGATTATCGTCAAAGCTATGTATGTTATATCAAACTTATTATGTTGCCTCCCCTTGATTACTACAGAAGTAATCAAATACATAAGTTATTTTCTACCTTTTGTATAGATTACTTCAAGGTTATTAAGGTTATATTTTTTTCAAAAATGCAATAGATGAAATCTCATATTATGGTAAAAGGGAAATCTCTATAGTACATTTATGTGTATTTATATATATCAATTGTAATATATAAGAAAATCCATGCTCTAGTAAAAGAAAATATTTCAGGACCCTCAGGTATCTGTTATACATATGTGACATCCAGTAAATGGGGCATAGATACAGTGTGAATCTATATATATATATATATATATATATATATATATATATATATA